>BTPG01000003.1:247743157-247772990 GCA_036245525.1 Semisulcospira habei | reverse complement strand
TATGCTCGACAAGTCTGGTCGGGTAGCATTAAGACTCGTCAGGTTGTGCCTCATTTAGATATGAATAACATTTTGGAAAGACCAAGATCGATTTAAAGGATCAGGTATGGCCGGATCGGACTTATTCTTGTCGGTTAGTGTTAAAAATGGCCGGATGTGCTATAATTTATTCATTGGACCATTTACCGGTTGAGATGTATGACGTCAGCACTGTCATACTGGTAAGTTGTTTATGCGTGTCTGTGTTGTTAGAGTGTTAGTGTGTCTGAGTGTGCGTGTGTGCGTGCGTGTGTTTGTCTGTGTGTGTGTGTGTGTGTGTGTGTGTGTGAGAGAGAGAGAGAGAGAGAGAGAGAGTGTGTGTGTGTGTGTGTGTGTGTGTGTGTGTGTGTGTGCGTGTGTGTGTGTGTGTGTGTGTGTGTGTGTGTGTGTGTGTGTGTGTGTGTGTAAGATATTACTTGTTGGTTTCTTATCCAACTGTTTATAGTGCAGAGTGACCACCGTTTGATTTCTCGGGTACCAGTCATGAGTATATATGAAGTCGAGTTCAAAACTGTCTTTCTTAAGTATATTGGCACCTCTCAGCAAATAGCCTTTTCAAATAGCTTTCAAAAGCCGGCTTATTCATAAACTGAAGTGACACCTCTCACAGTTGAATAGCGACGCATGGTAAAGCAAACACAGGTGGCTTGCAAAGGACATGTGAATAACTTACTCGCTGAGATCCCTTCATGAATATCAAGATAGGGTTAGTACATATTGAAAACTATCTAGATAGGTGTTGTGAATACAGACTTAAGCATGGCGCATAACGATCTAGCAGCTATGAATAACGATATAGGGTTGGTGCATATCTATCTAGTTATGAATACATTGTAAGTGCTATGAATATTTTATTCTGGTCTAGACTGCTGGCGACGGGCTGTGTTTACGTACATAGTAACATTGCGACATCGGTCATATGAGCTAATTAAGAGAGATAGAAATACTGAGTGGACTGAAGTATTATTAACACAATGACTGAGTTAACCCCTTAAGTATTATTTTTGATTTTTCATAAAAATGTGGCTGTTTAAATAATAATGATTTAGGGGTAACTTCCAATGGTATTTACTCTGTGCGGGGGACATGGACAATGGAGGGTCAAAAGGTTATAATTAAGGGGTTAACTCAGTCATTGTGTTAATTAAGCTTCAGTCCACTCAGTATTTCTATCTCTGTTATTGTAGAGTTGTCAGAGAAAAACAAACTTGATTCTCTGAATAAAACAGTGGTTCTTGGAATACATTAGAACCAACTGCAGCCATATGGCGACATATGTAGAAAATTGCATGTAAGCTGTTTGACCGCGAGTCACTGATCTACATCCTCATCTGCATTGTTCAGCGGATCAAGGCTATGACATTGTATTGGTCTGTGAGCGGACCGGCTTCTCGCGTGATGCATCAGAGCGACTGACCAAACTGAGAGGGCCGCTTAGGGCCCTAAACTAGCGCGCATGGTCCCGGCGGCATGCGTGACTAGCATGCCCTACAAGAATTGCGCAAGTTCTCGTCACACAATGCACATGATAGTTCAGTGCTCGGCCGGCTACTGTGTATTGCAGGTGTTTCAGTGAGTTGGGCGCTAACCGTGCCAATGACTCAACCTCCTACTGCGCCTTAACACATGTACACCAGCGTTCTCCGTGTGGTATAAAAGGCATTTTAAATTTACGATAAAATTTTAATAATAATAATAATAATAATACCGTTATTATATAGGCGCTTTTTCTCAATTTTGGGGAAATCGACTCAAAGCGCCGCGCCTGAAACCCAACACACACACTCACGAAACAGACACGGATTTACGCCATTTAAGACAAACACAGTACAAGACAAACGAAGGGCCAGTCAGCTACTGAAGTTACAGAGATTTTTGATCGCTTGTATTTGAAATTTTGTAAAGTGGCCTGAGACCGGTACCAAAGTGGGGGGGGGGGGGGTGGAAGAACCGGAGTACCCGGAGAAAGAACCCCCGACGGTCCGCCCGAATTAACGGTGACACTTGCCAGAGGAGAAAAGTCCAACGCCGGAACCCGGTATCGAACCGCGCACCTTTGGCATTGGTGGCAGGCGCCTTAACCACTGCGCCACGGACCGCCCCAAATACAAATACGTACTATGGTAAAAAACAGACAATCAGATGTATTAAAAAAAAAACGCATTATCTTTATTGCCGTCTGCTCTGTCGATTCAGCATGCACGAGATCATTCCGATTTGCACGCGCATTACTATTCTTAGACTGGTGACCACATGACCGGTATCATGATTTGACCTGAAGTGATTTCCACCGCAAATGCAATTTACAAAACCAAGATGGCGTCCGGTCCCGAGTGGGTCGCCTTCGCTTTATACTGAATCTGTAACCGCCCCCCCCCCCCCCCCCCCGCCCCCTCGACTTTTCCCAGGTCCGGCCCTGTTTTTGATGACAAGTGTCAAACGGTGACGCTTTGCTTCAAAGTTGCGACGTTCTTTCGGGTAGCAGAACAGCTTTGGACACAATATAGCATTAATATTAGGCCTTATTTTCTTCATACTTTGTCAGGTATTTGTGCACCACCACTCCTACACATTTTTAACATAGCAGGGACGCCAAGCGCTGTTCATTGGTATGTGCTTGGTTTACGAGCTAGTGAGCCCTAGGTGCGAAAATCATATATTTTTTAGCACCATCTTTTCGGAGTTATTTTTAAAATATCTAACATAACTTTGACTTTTCTTTCACGAAAAAAAAACCCCAATTTTCTCGTTAATACCCTCATGATATTTCACAAACAGTGTTTGCATAAGCCTGCTGTTTGTCCCGGCTCTGGGTACCATTGGGTCAAATTGGACCTTCAAGCCCTAGATCAGTAGATGTGAAAATCAGCAAGAAAATTGCAAAGTTTGATCCTCTAAAACGTCAAACTTTAGTACAGCTATGTGTGATGTATAACTTCGAGTCGTCACTATGAACACGACGTCGTGGGACTAATGATGCCATGACGTGAAGCTTCAAGTTACGTCATTTCGCTGCTCGTGCTATCATTATTCTTCAGAATAGCTATCGCTTCGCCAGAGCTTACGAAAGGCAGAAATTGTCGTGTGTCCGTCTTTATTTCTGTGTGGCAGTGTGTGTGTGTGTGTGGGGGGGGGGGGGGGGGGGGTCAGAGGGTGGGTTAGAGTACAAGGAGATGGATCAGAAGGATACACTTAAAAACAGAAACAACGTTGGACTGGGGTCCCATCTTGTTATCTTTATTACTTAGGTTTAGAGGTTTCTTACACGAAATCTTACTTTCAAAACGTGGGCATAATAATAACTGTCCATAGATATATATATATATATATATAAACGGATTTTAAATGTACTTTTATGTGCGTTCAGATACACACATCCATATTTTTATGAAACAGTGTATGGAGGTCTGTGATTTGAACCTCACGGCCTGGAGCCATAAGGTCCAAACTCACCAACAAGCAGTCCTTTCCTTAATCTTTAAGATTTGTTTTTCTTCACATTATTAAGCGATAACATTATTAAAACCTAGACTCGGTAGAAAGCATCACGAATTTCATGTAAATGTTTAGAAATGTGATTAAAATAGGTGTAATTATGAGCGCACAGATTAAGCAAAAGTCAGAAAAGCCAGGGTTCTGACGGCTGTACGTGCTGATATGTAAGACATTCACAGCCCACGTATTCAGCTCAGCGAACACCAACTGACGAGTGTTCGGTGAGCTAGCTGCCCGAGGGAAGAAATTCTCGCACATCAGCACGAATAGCCTTCAGGGCCTCTAAGGGGAAATAGATATCATTGTGCATGTGTGTGCAAACTTACGCTTCTCCGTACACGCCGCTCCTGCCCAGCCGTCGTTACAACCAAGCAGACATTGGCCGTTTGCCTTCTCACACGACCCATTGCCACCGCAGTTTTCACATGTCAGAGAGCAGTTTTCCGTTCCCCAGAAGGTCACGTTGCACGCTTTAACATTCACGTCAGTTTGATCATATTTCATGGAATTAACAGCCCGGCGCACGTATATCCCAAATTTTGGAGGCGTCATCTAACGACTATGCACTTGTTGCAGGAGATGGATCGACCATGATAATTCAAGGGCCGTGCAGATTAGCTAGGTGGCTGTCGGCGCCAAGCTAATATGGCACTACCCTTGAATTATCATGGTCGACCCATCTTCTGTTGTAGTACGTCAGGGCTGAATGGATTAACAATAACAATCGTCATTCTGTTCAATCATAATTACATCAATATCACGCGCTAGCAAAATGGTCGCTCGACCAATGTTTAACTGCGTTTTTTGGCGATCACGTAATTTATAAATATAATTAAATGTCAGTGTTTTATGTTTCAGATCGTGGACCTGTTTGAGGTGGATAGGCATTTATTTACCTTAATAACATCTTTATTTATGCCTTCAGAAACAATGCACGAAAGCGTAAATCCGCCCATTAAAGTGTATATCCTTAAACAGTTTAATCAACACAATACTCATATTACAAAAGGTCACGAAAATGTACGTTCATAAATGGATACCTAAAACGCCAGTATAGACATGAACAGGATACACGGAAATACATTATGGAGCAAGAAATAAAAGCCATACATGATACAGAGAGTTCAAAAACAAAATATCAATCTAAATCCAACACGTACACGTGCCCGTCTACAGTGCAGACAACCGTGATTTATGATAGAACTATGTTATTGTACCGTCACACGTGTCCCCAATCCAGCGCTGTTTACACGTGCATGTACCATCTGTAGCGTTGCATGACGCCGAGTCCACACAGCCCTGGCTACATTTCTGTCGACAGTTGTCACTGGGTCCGTAGAAACCAATCGCAAACTCTGATAAAAAGAAAACAATCTACGTCATAATGAGTTGTCGACCAGCATAAATGTGGCGTAGTAAAAAAACAAACAAACACGTCACACGTAAGATTATGGTTCTAGTTGAAGTCAGTCCATACTACGGAAACGATTTAATATTTTACGAGGCAATTCAATTTAATTCATTGGACTGACTGACTGACTAATTGACTGATTGACTGATTATTCAAGAATGCTTGATAGATTGGATGTGTATGCGTGTTGTTTGAGAGAGAGAGAGAGAGAGAGAGAGAGAGAGAGAGAGAGAGAGAGAGAGAGAGAGAGAGAGAGAGACAGAGAGAGAGAGAGAGAGAGAAATGAAATGAAATGAAATGAAACTTTATTTTCCAAGGATAAAAGAATTGGTGCGCAGACCTTTCTTCATTCTTGTCCTTGCTACATACTACATGAAAACACACACGCACGCACACACACACACACACACACACACACACACACACACACACACACACACACACACACACACACACACACACGCCGGCACGCACACGCGCTTGCACACACTCACACACACACGCACACACGCGCGCACGCACACACACGGAAGTACGTAAATCAGAGTTAGATCAGAGAGAGAGAGAGAGAGAGAGAGAGAGAGAGAGAGAGAGAGAGAGAGAGAGAGAGAGAGAGTTGATCATAATGATGAAACTTTATTTATCAACGGTAGAAAGTTTTGACAGAAACAAATCGTCATTTTACAAACTTGCCGTTGCTAACATCTACAACATAAAATAGATTAAAAGATAATAATAATAATAAAGAATTATATTTACACATATTATTTCATGCAACAATAAAATTTAAAAAAAAATTACACAAAATAATAATAACACTTAACATTCATCTTATACCGTACACACACACACACACACACACACACACACACACACACACACACACACACACAAAAACAATATAGATAAATGCATAATTATATTACATGAAAGCATTAACCATCAGGGTTTGTTTAAATGCCCAGTGTTGTTATGTTTGGCTCATCAGGTAATCGAAAAGTTTCGTTTTAAAGATTCCAAGTGAGGCTATAGTCTTCAAATGTGCAGGAATAGTGTTCCATACAGACGGTTCAGAAAAGGATAAACTAGTTTTAAAGAGGTCAATTCTAGGCAGAGATAGGGTTAAAGTATTGTTCCTTGAGGACCGTTCGCGTTCTTGCTGTGGCACAAATTTGGTGGTTAGATATTGCGGTGTCATGTTATTTAATATCTTGTGCATGAGGATGCATTTGTTGAAATTAAGTTGTTGACGCAGGCCGAGAATGTTTAGATGTCTAAATTTGTCTATGTTAGGAATGGGCCGCGTATCTATCATTTTGACAGCTCTTTTATATATAGAGTTTAACCTGTTCATGTGAACATCACTACAACCGTCCCACACTGTGGAGACATAATCAACGTGAGACTTGATATGGGCATGAAAAAACAGTTTATGAATATGTGTATCCGTTACTTGTCTAACAGGAAAGTGTTTTTAGCAATGGTTTTACAGACTGTATTTATATGCGTCTCCCAACATAATTGTTCGTCAACGTGTATTCCCAAGAATTTACGCTCTGTGACTTGTTCTATCGGTTTAGCGTTCAGTTTTAAATGTAACGGTTGTGGTCGGCGTTGTTGTTTTTGTCGTGTAGTGATTAAAATACTCTTTGTTTTTCCTGGATGAAGAACCATATGATTCTCTCTACACCAGTTGGAAACCTCGCTGAGACTACTTTGTAAACTAATGTTAGTGTCAGCTGTTTTTTTTTAACCCGAAACATGGAGGCTCGTATCGTCCGCAAACAGGTTGCAATTAACATCAGTGTTAGTAATATGCAAAGGCAAATCATTAATGAATATTATAAATAGAAGAGGTCCCAAGATCGACCCCTGGGGGACACCGTAGTTAACTTGTCCTTGTTTAGAGTATTTTCCATGTGTATATACCTTTTGTTTTCTGTCTTTGATGTATGATCTAGAGAGAGAGAGAGAGAGAGAGAGAGAGAGAGAGAGAGAGAGAGAGAGAGAGAGAGAGAGAGAGAGAGAGAGAGAGAGATTTTAACCATCACAAAGTGGCTGCTTCCAATGCCCCATGCATGTACAGGTTCCTGTTTGATCGTCACAGTCGCCGCCCTGGCATCCCGCTCCACACGTCCCGCCACAGTCCTGCCCGTATCTACCGGCTGGGCACACTACACGACACATAATAATGTAGCAGAACGCACTGTGACAAGTACAGGACTCTACTTATTACCCCGGAGCTAAAGCTTACTTCTTCTGATCCAGATAATCTGCCTCAATGACTATGCTGCACCACGTGTATTTACTTGTAAAAAAAAAAAAAAAATCAAGATGAGAATTTAATCCCAAAATCTATTTTTTAGACGTATTATTGTGATGAAGCTCTATGCTTGGGCATAGTGCTCACACAGTAGGGTTAGTACGGTACGGTTTTTGTTAATGAGTAGGATTAGTACGGTACGGTTTTTGTTAACGGTTTGTTTGCCGATAGTCCGTGGGGCCTGCTGCCCATGTGGAATCTGTAAGACATGGTTAGCACGGTTTTTTTTAGTGAGTTCTGTTTAGTGAGTCCTAGGCGGAAGCTGTGACTGTCAGAGGTCTAGTGGTTATTGCGGGCTGTTTTGTTGTATGGAACGGTTGTTCGAGTTCCTAGCCCGCATTCCAAGACTCTGAAGCCTAGATTTCAGGTATGTTTCTATAAATGTAGTATTGATAGTTGTTTAGTTAAAGACGGTATGCGTGGTAAGATCATTGTGGTTGTATAGCGGTGTTCCGGTTTGGTTTAGTTATGTATGTTTAGAATTCGGTGAAGTATCCGGTGTTTTGTATACAGTTGTTTACCGAGATAGATGACTAAAGGAATATGAAGTGTGTAGGTCTAAGCCGCTATGAAGATAGTACGTGGTTGGTTAAGCATAGTCTTTTCCAAGGTATAGAGTAATGTATAGCAATAGTGTCAGTTAGGCTATAGTCTGTTTCAAGATAGTGACATATGGGGGTGATACGAAAATAGTTTATGAAGCACGTGTGTGTGAAGAGACGTGTGAGTTATTTGTATCAGCCAGGTTACGTGACGTTTCTCATTGATCCAATATGTTGTGTGTTTAGCAAGAGTTACGTTGGGACTTTTATTGTTTGTTCAGAGTTCTTGTAAGAGAGTGGAAGACAGACGCCGAGACGTCGAGTCGCAGGTGGGACCTACGTGAGGTCATCCCTCCAGCTCTTCTGAGAGTGAGTCTGACTGGGAACCAAGTTACCCAAGTCCAAGCGAGAACTGAGTGGTACCGTACGAGAAGCAGGACGTCCGTGCCCAAAGAGACAGGACGGCAATACGCGTACGAGGAAGGACTTTCACGCCTAGACGTGACAAGGACCAACGTAACCAGGCAACAACATCAAACAGGTTGGAGGCAATGTGAGACTAAGACCTAGCCTGGCAAAGATACTGTGTTACGTGTGTGGTGTGATAGTAGAACCTTGTATATAGTTTGATAGTCATTTAAGTATAAGTTTTTCTTGCATTTATAGTGTATAAAGGTTACTTTAGAAAGGGAGCCCGTGTGTTGTGTTTTACCGCATGAATGCGCCCGTCTGAGTCAGTGGCGGTGTATGCGTCTGTTGCGTGAGAGTCTGTGCGTACGACTGTGGGCAAGTCTGCGTGCGTTACAATTATGCTGATCCATTTCCCTCCTCTCTAAGCCAAACTCTAATCAACACACACTTCAGCGCATACAAATAAAGACGGACACACGGCTCTTCCAGCCATTAGTACGCTCTGTGGGCTCGTGTAGCGACAGGAATCCATCTCCTACTACTCTAACCAACCCTCTGAACCACACACACTGGCACACAGAAATAAAGATGGACAAGCGGCGATTCCCGCCATTCGTGATCTGGCGTAGCGTAGCTATTCTGAAGAAAAACAATAGCACGAGCAGCGAAATGACGTCAGTTCAAGCTTCACGTCATGGCATCATTAGTCCCACGACACTGTGTTCAAAGTGACGACTCGATGTTATACGTCACTCATCGCAGTACTACATTAGACGTATCAGAGAATCAACTTTGCAATTTTCTTGCTGATTTTCACGCGTACGGCTTACAGGTCACAATTTGATCAAATCCTACTCCAAGGCCGGGAAAAACATCAGGCTTATGCAAACACTGTTTATGAAAGATCATGCGGGTATTAATGAGAAGATAGCTTTTTCGTAAAAGAAAAATTAAAGTTATGTTAGCTGTTTTACAAATGACTTCTAGAAACATTGTCTGATTTCACACCTAGGGCATACAGGTTACAACAGCCGACAGCCGAGACAAACTGTAGGCTTGTGTAAATACGGTATACGAAAAATCATGCGATTATTAATCAGAAGATTTTTTTTTCATATAAAGATTCAGTTGTTTTAAGATTAACCCATATAATTCGTGAAATTAATCGCCAAAACTTGAAAATAAATATTTCTCCAAAAATATTTAATTATTACTCAAAATGATCTAGAGGTACAATGCTGGTTGACGAACTCATTAACTCATTCTACCCCAGACACACCACAGCAAGATAAGAATCGACCATGATAGTTCAAGGGTGATGCCAGAATAGCTTGGCGCCTATGGGCACCAAGCTATTCTAGCAACACCCTTGAATTATCATGATCTATCTGTGTCCGGCACTGCAATACAGTCTTCAGAGGACAACGGCAAAATTGTGGGATTTCGGTGTTGGGGTAGACTGAGTTAATATGTCCCTTGTATCTAGCAATATGCAAAATATGTAGTAAAAATAAAGAAAAATTACGGACTCCATTGTGGATCAACCGGATTTTGAAAAAACGGCCATTTTCGTGCCAGTGAGCATCTTAATAAAAAGAATAATCGAAATAAAGGTCCCGAGATATTTCTTTTAGAGACAATATCTTAAAAGTTCAAGCTAGTCCGTCCTCAAACGCGGGTTCTAGTCGCTGTCAAACACACACACACACACACACACACACACACACACACACACACACACACACACACACACACACACACACACGCACGCACGCACGCACGCACGCACGCACGCACGCACGCACGCACACACACACATACACACACACACACACACACACACACACACACACACACACACACACGCGGCGTTTGGCGCCAAATCGACGTTCTCTAGCAAGGTTTGAGTAGCTAGACGTGTTACTTCTTTCCCAGAATTTCTGCGCCGCACGCTAAAAACGTCATGTGCATGCTCCGGAATGCGCTCCGAACCAGCACTTTTTCAAAGTCTATTTTTTAAATACGATAGACAAAAAGAAACTGGAACAGCTGTTTTAGCAAACCTGGACATACTGTATTTTAAATAAACAGAGAAAAGTAAACAATTGTCCCTTCTATTTGTGACTGTGGGAAAGACTGTGCTTTCGGGGCAACGGTCTCTGGTCAGCGTGATCGGACGAGCTTACCGTGCGCCACCATGTTTCACTTGAGCCCCTCTTCGCACAAAAGTTTGCAATAAAGTAGAAATAGAACACTTTGCAACTGAATTGCTCTCTGTTCGGTCAACCATAAGCTGTGCACATTCACTCTGTTCCAAGCAGCAAACTAAGCTCGAAATTAACATCACCATGCACCGGCAAACGGATTAGTATTAGCAACAAGAACAAAAAAACTTAAGTAAAACTTTAAATAAACGAGCTCACTGCTGTTACATCGAGGTGGTTGCCACCCAGGGAGACAAGTACAGTTGCCGGACTTGACGTTACAAGCTTGTCCGTCACACCCCTGGCCGCACGGAACACAGTCTGTAGGACGGGCACTGCCACCAGTGTAGATTCCATACTTACCACTAGAGCACTCTGTAACACACCCGCAGCTGATAATTACAAACAACACAGACAAAATCCCACATTACGCCGGTCGTTTTAGTCCGCAAGCATCTGAGGAGACGTTCACCCTAGTTGCTTATTAGGCAACGGACTACAAATTGATATATTAGCAGAACACCATTGGGTTGTGCATGTTTTAGATGTCTTTAAATTATCATTGTGACAGGTTAAGAATGTTACATTTGTGTAATTCGTTGTGTGGTTTTCAGTACAGATCATTAAACGCATAATAATACGCAAAGGAGAATTGGATGGGCTTCGCACAAAATAGAGGTACGACTTGTAACAACAACATTCAAAAACAGAATATACATATACAAGTACAGTACAAAGACATAAATCGGACACCCCTCCCCAGACTACTTTACTCTTTGAAGCAAAAGTGTGCTAGCCTTATTTAACCCATTCAGCACTGACGCACTACAGCAGGAGGTGGGTCGGCCATAATAATTCAAGGGTAGTGCCACATTAGCTTGGCGCCGATAGGCACCAATCTAATCTGGTACTACCCGTGAATTATCATGGTCAAATCAGGCGCCAAGCTCATCTGACACTACCCTTAAATTATCATGGTCGATCCATTTCCTGCAACAGGTGGATAGTCATAGGATGATGCCTCCAAAATTTGGGAAATACGAGCAGCAGGCTAAATGAGTTAAAACAATTATAACTATAATTGAACAAATATGAAAAGAAAGATGGTAGACAGACAAAAAGGAAAGAACAAAAGCAGAAATGGATTGAGACAGCTGTACTGACAGATTAAAAGAAAAAAATCGGAAAGGGCATTATGGAGCACAAAACTATATTCGGAACCACTGACTGCTTCAGACCTTTCCGTAGTGTATTGTACGCTTTTTACCTGTACGCCCTGGTCCTATCCACCTGTTGGAGCTGCAGTTACAAGCACCAGAGGCCGCGTCACACTTGTTTCCATCACAGCCTGTTCCACACTCTGACATGCAGTTCTGTCCGTACCGTCCCTGTGGACACGCTGTTCAGACATCCACAATTGTAATCATATAACTCATTCAGCCCGACGGCCGTATTTCCCAAATTTTGCAAACATCATCTAACGACTATGCACCAGTTGCAGGAGATGGATCAACCATGATAATTCAATGGCAGTGCCAGATTAGCTTGGCGCCGACACGTGCCAAGCTAATCTGGAACTACCCTTGTTCAATGAAAAATCTTCGAAAAAAGAAGGCCAATAATAAATATGTTTGCAACAATCCAAATGCAAACAATACAAGTGTGATTAAGAACCCAGCAAAAAAAAAAAAAAAAAAAAAAAAAAAAAAAAAAAAAAAAAAAAAAAAAAAAAAAAAAACATTACTGTCCATCGAATTAAACTATCGAATTTTATTTGTCGATTCAACTGTTGGGTTTTAGTTTCTGTATACTATTTACGAAATTAAATGCGTCGCTCCTGTTCAAACGATGGCTTCGACCTACATCGCTTATCTGCAGTTGTTAAAAGTTCTATAAAACATAGACGTGGAGTATTCATGTACTAGCATTTCTAGACAGACTGACACTTCTGCAACTGTTTGGTCCATAGTCATCTCGCACGTTCCGCATATCAGTCTAGAAATGATAGTATACGAACATTCCACTGCTATGCTATAAAGGAATGCTCATTTTATTTTGTTAATATTTTTTTTAATTTATTTTGCAATAACATCAGCAGTAGATGACACAAATTTGCATACAAATAGACCAAGATATCATAGTCGGATAAAGAAGCGACAGAGGAAGCGCCTCAACAGCTGTGGATAATTTGTCTTCCCCAGTTACACTTAATCTCACGCGTATCAGACTTACGTGTTACAGTATTGTGTCGTCCATCCGGGTTTGCAGCTACAGGTACCGTCCTGCTGACAATCACCGTTCTGACATCCCACACCACACTGTGTACAGGTAGAGCCGTAATAGGCAGGTGAGCAACCTGAAGATCAGCAACAATTGATGGTGTACATCAGATGGCAGTATTGATACAAAACAATAACCTGATGACGGATCTTCCACCCGAAACGTTGTGTTTCTTTTCCTCTCTTAAAACGGGTTTTCCTACCACACCTCATAATATCCTTTCATTTCAGGGAAAACCTTACGATATTGTGTCTACATCTCAATAATAACAAGGAATATAGCCCTCTTCAATTGTTATAAACTGCATCTCATTATCATTTTACGCATGTCGCCATCTGTACTCAATTTATATCATTTTTAACACTTTGCGTGTCGGTAGAGGTTTTAGTCACGATGACTCCTACAGGAATAACAACATCCTGACATCCTACAGGAATCATCGCGACTAAAACCGCTACCGGCACGCAAAGGGTTAAGTCGATACACGCGGGTCACTTTGAGAAAAGAAAATGGAGCTTACAGTTGCATAGTGGCGTGGACCAGCGCGGATCGTCACAAGACCGACAGTTCCCGTTCTGTTTGTTACAGGGCGCTCCTCCAGCACAGTGACCGCAGATTTCACAGGTAGCGCCGTAGTAGCCATCTGCTCACTCTGCAGTAAAAACATCTGTAGTTCTTTACATTTCTAATACACTGGGCCCAACGATGAACGAATCCTGTAGCAAAGTCAACGAAACGCTAGAGATTCTGAAATGTTCCAAACAGGTCAGCTGAATACAAAAAAATGTAAGGAAAAGTACAGCAGCCTGATTCCCTCTCTCTCTCTCTCTCTCTCTCTCTCTCTCTCTCTCTCTCTCTCTCTCTCTCTCTCTCTCTCTCTCTCTCTCTCTCTCTCTCTCTCTCTCTCACGCTCTCTCTCTCTCAATCTCTCTCTCTCTCTCTCTCTCTGTCTCTCTCTCTCGCTCTCTCTCTGTCTCTCTCTCTCTCTCCCCCTTCTCTCTCTCTCTCTCTCTCTCTCTCTCTCTCTCTCTCTCTCTCTCTCTCTCTCTCTCTCCCTCTCTCTCTCTCATTCACAAGCATCTTCTTAATTTCATTGAGAAGGGTAATTTACTAAACATTCATCAGTCCGGTTTTCGCCCGACCCATTCATGCCAGTCAGCACTCACACATATTGTAGATTGCTGGCTAGAGTCAATTAATAAAAATTTAATGTCGGGAGCAGTTTTCCTAGATCTTAAAAAAGCTTTTGATCTTGTGGACCATGAGATTCTCTTACATAAGCTTACAATATACCACATGGACGAAACTACAATAACTTTTCTCAGATCCTATTTGGAAGACCGAAAGCAAAAAGTATACGTCCATGGTCAGTACTCTAGGCAAGGCCATGTTAAATTTGGAGTTCCTCAAGGATCAATTCTAGGACCCCTCCTATTTTTACTTTTCATAAATGACCTTCCTTTACATATTTCCGACCCTAACGTTAATTGTAATCTCTTTGCGGACGACACAAGCCTTCACGTTCCTGGTAAGAACAGTCATGATATTAGTCGTCGTTTACAATCCAGTCTTGACGAAGTTTCTGATTGGTGCTGTAAAAACCACATGGTACTACATCCTGATAAGACGAAGAGCATGTTAATCACCTCACGACAAAAACATCAACTTCACCCCCCTTCACTAACGCTCAGTCTTAATTGCCAACCTATTGAACAAGTTCATGAACGCAACTTCCTTGGAATATGTATAGATGAGCAGCTAAGTTGGGAGAAACATGTGACTAATATATGTAAGAAAATATCAAAAAATATTTTTCTTTTATCACAATTGAGAAGTGTGAGTGACATAAATACACGAAAAATGTTTTTTTCATGCACACATTAAATCTCATGTTGATTACATCTCCACTGTTTGGGATGGTAGCGGTGATGTGCATATCAAAAAAATAAATTCACTATACAAAAGAGCCATTAAACATGTAGATATAAGACCCATTCCTACCGCTGTAAAACTGCAAAATCTCAAACTTCTTGGCCTTCGTAAACAACTCGTTTACAACAAGTGCATACTTATGTTTAAAATTCACCACAAGAAAGCTCCACAGTATCTAACAGCTAAATTTACTCCACGACAGTGTGAAAGGTCCTCGAGGAACAGTACTCTTCGATTACCACTACCTCGCATTGACTTATTCAAATCAAGCCTAGCCTTTTCGAGACCACTTTTATGGAATTCACTTCCTCAACATTTAAAAACACTAACCCACCTTTCCTCCTTTAAAACAAAACTACACATATACCTGATGGAAACTGCTTAGATATATTATTTTTATCCTGTCATTCTGATGAAAGGTTATGTAAATGTATATATGTTAGTGCGTGCATTTACACGGCTGTAAAGGCGTGTGTATGTATGTTTGATTCTTGGTACTTTGTGCTTGTTTTTGCTGTGCTATGATTTTTCTCCTATGTAATTTGTGCTGAGGAGTGTTACTTCCTTTTTTGTATTTGTTTATTGCTACCTTAGTAGTATCATTTTCTGTACTGCGTGTGTCTGTACTTATTTAGTTATGTTTTTTGTTTGCGTTAATTATTTTTTGTTTGTCTTCATTATATTTCATGTTGTAGAACGTTAGAAACGGCAAGTTTGAAAAATGACGTATTTGTATCTGTCAAAACTTCTACCGTTATGTAATAAAGTTTCATCATCATCATCATCATCTCTCTCTCTCTCTCTCTCTCTCTCTCTCTCTCTCTCTCTCTCTCTCTCTCTCTCTCTCTCTCTCTCTCTCTCTCTCTCTCTCTCTCTCTCTCTCTCTCTCTCTCTCTCTCTCTCTCTCTCTCTCTCTCTCTCTCTCTCTCTCTCTCTCTCTCTCCGCAAACGGATATTATGACACGTGCTAAAGTGTGAATCTTCGTATGGGTACCTGTGTGTTTTGTTAAATCATTGTTGCTGTTTGTAGTGTTGTTGTAATTCGCATTACTTTCGATGTTGTTTGTGAGTGTAATGTAGCTTTGCCTGTTATTATATGTCAGTAGATGTAGCAAGGACAGATTGGAAGAAAGGCCTGTGCGCCTAATATCTCAATCCTTGATAAATAAAGTTTCAGTCAGTCTCTCTCTCTCTCTCTCTCTCTCTCTCTCTCTCTCTCTCTCTCTCTCTCTCTCTCGCTCTCTCTCTCTCTCAATCTCTCTCTCTCTCTCTCTCTCTCTCTCTCTCGCTCTCGCTCTCTCTCTCTCTCTCTCTCTCGCTCTCTCTCCCCCCTTCTCTCTCTCTCTCTCTCTCTCTCTCTCTCTCTCTCTCTCTCTCTCTCTCTCTCTCTCTCTCTCTCTCTCTCTCTCTCTCTCTCTCTCTCTCTCTCTCGGCAGTATGTGGTATGTGTATGTTACTTGTCTATGTCACTTATGTAGTAGATGTAGCAACGGCAAGTTTGAAAACTGGTCCTGTTACAAATAACTTCTACAGTTGGAAAATAAAGGTTTATTGTTTATTGTTAATTATTTTATCTTATCTTATCTAATCTAATCTTATCTTGTCTTGTCTTATCTTATCTTATCTTATCTTATCTTATCTTATCTTATCTTATCTTATCTTATCTTATCTTATCTTACATTAACTTATGCTATTTATTCATTCATTTATTGCCGTAGCAAACGTTTGATTCGGCAAAAAAGGAATCCAATAATGTTTTACTTTCTTTTGAGAGCGTATTAAACTTGACAAATTGAGTGTAATAATAATAATAATAATAATAATAATAATAATAATAATAATAATAATAAAAATAATAATAATAATAATAATAATAATAATAATAATAATAATAATAATAATAACGATACAATGTATATTTTTAAAGCGCCTATACTTTCGATAGGAAGGCTCTAGTCGCCGTACAAAAAAAAACATACTAACATACACACACCTTGCATCCTACAACACATACATATTCCCTAACATAAACACTTACGCAACACGATATACAAGGAAAATAAGCTTAGTAGAGTGAACTCACCAACAAGAAATGCTCACACACACCAAAAATATACGTGTACCGTAAACTAATAACGGATACACTAGGCAGCAGTCACTGAAAACAACAAAAATTATAACGGTGAATATGCCTTTAATGGAATAAATGCTTCTTTAAAGACTTCCCGAAACTATTGGATGATTCAACATATCTGAGGGACTGTGAGAGTTTATTGTAAAGAAATGGCCCTTGCTATGAGAAAGACCTCTCGCCAAAAGACTTAGTTCTCACATTCGGAAAGCGTAATAGTTTAATGTCTGCTGAGGAACAGAGCTATCTTGAATGTGTGTAGAAATGAAGAAGCTCAGAAAGATAGACAGGACCAGTAGAAGGTATAATAATAATAATAGGGGTGTAGGGGGCTCTGGATAGAGGTAGCACCTTTGCTGTTCGGCAGCTGCGTCCTACATAGGACGGACGGGCATCACTGGTCCTCATCCATCTCCTTAATCTCTCACGTGCTGGCTCCAAGCGCCACACCCTGGCAAACCACCTCAGCTGGTGGGCTAAACCACGTGAGGGGGTGGTGTTCACATTGCACCACTAGGCGGATGAGCTGTTTCTGACAGCCAACGGCTAGAGGACGGAGGAGATCAGGTTGGATCCAACGGCCAAATGTGGGGGAGTAAACCCTTCAAATCAGGAGTGGAGCCCCGAAGGCAGACAGCTGCCTGTATTCACGCACTGTTCTGGCAGCTCCTGCAGCCAAACTGGTGCCAAACGTACTGCTTTGCATTCCTTTGGATACATCAGCGAGGCCGAGAGGGGGATCTTGACGACTGGGCACCCCAGGATCTCCATACACTTCGCCCAGGCTTGCGCCCTGGAGAGGTCACTCCAGTGACTGACCCAGCAAGCGCATATACTCCATTGTCTTCCGAGACAGGATGCCAAAATAATAATAATAATAATAATAATAATAATAATAATAATAATAATAATAATAATAATAATAATAATAGTAATAATAATAATAATAATAATAATAATAATAATAATAATAATAATAATAATAATAATAATAATAATAATAATAATAATAATAATAATAATAATAATAATAATAATAATAATAATAAATAGTCCTTATAATGCATAATTTGGCGTGTTTGTGCGCGTGGTATAAGGTAGTGTCGTCTCAGATTTTAAGCACGTTTTCTTTCTAGGTGAAAATTAATATTACAGGTGGTTTGACATCAATATACGTGCATATACTCGCTATAAGAGGTCGGTGTGTTCTAGTCAGTCAAATGGATTTATTTGTTTAATGTTCACTTTTGTTTTTACGACTGTTGTTAAAATTACGCTGAAAAACAAATTTCCCATCTTGGAACAATAAAGGTTTTCGTATTCGTTTAAAGCGCTGTTTTCTACAGAGGCATAGTACACACTGCGCACACAAACTGCACTAAAGCACACGCGCGCACACACACACACACAGACACACACACACACACACACACACACACACACACACACACAAGCATCTACTACTGTAAACCAGCCTATCCTTCCCCAACACCTTGCATCTGCTTCCTTGTCATTAAAAAAAATCTGAATTGTTTTGTTTGTTTGTTTTGTTTTGTTGGTTTTTTTTTTTTTTTTTTTTTTTTTGGGGGGGGGGAGGGTGGCGGGGGGGGGGGGGGCGTGGTGGTGGTGGTGGTGGTGGGAGGGGGGGGGATCAGTTCAGAGTTTGCTAGAAAACACACTATGCTGCGTGCTAAAAGTCTGGCAAAAAAGAAAGGTCTTCAAATAAATTTTGAACTGGGACAGTGTGGACAGATTTCGCATTTCGATTTCCGAATACAGTCAACGGTTGTAACTGCACGCATAGAGATTTGTTTACAAAATAGGCAAGACTAATTCAGATTTTGTGGTCCTTGTGGCATTCATTAACAAGCTATTTAACAATGGTCACAAAGCTGGTGGAAACTCTTGCAGTCTCGTAGTGCTCGTGACAAATGTTGGCTTGTCATAAAGTACATGCACGTGGAAGCTCCAACCAGTGTCCAGGAGTTTTGTGACCATTGTTGTGCAGAGATAGCAGTACGTTTTGCTTTGTCGGCGCCAAGCTAATCTGGCACTACCCTTGAATTATCACGATTGATCCATCTCCTGCAACTGGTCGTTAGATGACTCCTCCAGAATTTGGGAAATACGTCCTTGGGGATGAATGAGTTAAACTCTGAATTAACCCTCGTTGCAATAGTTCACATCACCGCCATCGTCTACACCTGCAGTAACCCAGGTCATTACTAACAATACAATTATATGACAGTGCCTAATGAAAGCTTCCCCCCATATTTGAACTTCACAAAAGTTCAACGCCTTATCCCAGGAGGCAGCAGTCTGGTCATTCCTGCTGATGGTCAGATTGCGTCCTGTATACGGGAAGTTCGGAACATTGAAGATGTTAAAGTAAAACCCGTTGCCTTGAACTGATGTCGCTGGAATATTCCCTTTAGTCTCGTACACAACATGTTGATCGATGGCTACCGAGAGGTACTTCAGTCGTGTTTCTTCTGTAACAACAACAAGACTCAGTTATTTAGTTTGTTATTTGGATTTAACGCCGAGCAGGTAAATATGGCCATCTGAGGGCGGAAAACAAACAACTCAGGTTAGCATTAGTTATAGTAGCAGCAATTGATACATGAGGCAGAGTAGTCAGAGAAAAATGACACACTTTTTATTCAGTTCAGTTTTGTTAGGTCAAGATGGGAACTCTGCGCTCGGAAAGGCCCATGCGCGCTCCACACCCCCCATCAGAAGTCTGCCCAGAGCGTCACACACAAACACACACATACACACACACACACACACACACACACGTGTGTGTGTGTGTGTGTGTGTGTGTGTGTGTGTGTGTGTGTGTGTGTGTGTGTGTGTGTGTGTGTGTGTGTGTGTGTGTGTGTGTGCGTTTGTATGTGTATGTGTATGTGTGAGTATGCACCTTCATTATTTGTGTATGTCAGAGGCATCATCCGCTGTCATCTGCCTTTCTTCCAAGACTAACGGCCCCCTGCTTTGTTACGTACTGCATAACAAAAAGGAGTGGAGAGGGGAAGCTGATTAGCCAAAGTAAGGCCAGTACAAGTCATCTGTGATTCTTGGCTTGACTTCGCGAACGAAGATTCTATAGGGCTTGCCCAGGTCGTCTGCAGGCATTTTCGTGGCTGCGGAGGCCAATCCGGGACAGGCAGGTTCGACCGCAGTGGCTGCAGGAGAAGGTCTGGTCAGGGTTCTGAGTTACGACAACTCTGTTTTTTCTTCTGAGCCGCTTGTCCTTAAGGTTAGCTCTGCGAGAGTCCTCAAAGGAGACAGCTGCCTTGTGAATGGTGGAGCGCCAGGTGTCACGGTCCGCAGCAAGCGAAGACCACTGGCGGTGGTCGATTTGGCAGGCACTAAGTGACTTCTTGAGACCGTCTTTGTATCTCTTCTTTGGTGCCCCTCTGTCTCGGTGTCCAGTGGCGAGCTCGCCGAACAGAGTGATCTTGGGTAGGCGATGATCCTCCATGCTGGAGACGTGCCCGCCCAGCGAAGCTGTGTCCGCAGCAGCAAAGACTCGATGCTCACAGTTTCCGCTTGTTCAAGGACCTCGACGTTGGTGACATACATAGTCACTCCAGTGAATGCTGAAGATGGTACGCAGGCAGCGCTGGTGAAAGCGTTCGAGGAGTCGTAGTTGGCTGCGGTAGATGGCCCAGGACTCGGAACCGTACAGCAGGGTGGTGAGGACGACAGCTCTGTACACGCTGATCTTGGTGCCTTTTTTCAGCTGTTGATTGTGCCACACCCGCTTGAATAGCCGCCCGAAAGCACTGTTTGCTTTTGCCAGCCTGTTGTCCAGCTCCTTGTCCAGCTTGGCGTCTGACGTGATGATGCAGCCAAGGTAAGTAAACTGGTGTACAGACTTCAGTTCGGACTCGCCGATGGTGATATGGGGAGGGCGATGCTCTTCCTTGGGTGCTGGCTGATGAAGGACCTCTGTCTTTTTCAGACTGACCTCAAGTCCAAAGAGCTGGGCGGCATCTGCGAAGCAGGACATAATGCGCTGCAAGTCTCTCTCTGTGTGTGCAACGAGGGCAGCGTCATCAGCAAAGAGCAGCTCACGAATCAGTTGGTCTAGGGTTTTCGTGTGGGCCTGCAGTCGTCTGAGGTTGAACAGGCTGCCATCGAGACGATACCTGATGTACACTGCGTCGTCATCGTCGAGGTCCACTGTGGCCTGCTTCAACATCATGCTGAAGAAGATGGTGAAGAGGGTCGGTGCCAGCACGCAGCCTTGCTTAACGCCGTTGCGAATGTGGAATGGTTCTGAGAGGTCACTGTTTAGTCTGACCTGGCCTTGCTGGTCCTCGTGCAACTGGACGATCATGTTGAGGAACTTTGGGGGACAACCTAGTCGCTTCAGGATCTGCCACATACCTTGCTTGCTCACAGTGTCAAACGCTTTTGTTAGGTCGACAAACGTTACATACAGCCCTTTGTTCTGCTCGCGGCACTTCTCCTGAAGCTGTCTTAGCACAAAGACCATGTCGGTGGTACTCCTGTTGGCTCTGAAGCCACACTGGCCCTCTGGAAGGTGGTCTTCAGCGATGGCAGGTACCAGCCGATTCAGGAGCAACCTTGCGAGGATCTTTAACATGACTTTGCTTGGGTGGGATATAAGACTGATCGTGCGATAGTTCTGGCATTGATGTAAGTTACCTTTTTGGGGGAGAGTTATTATAAGTGATTGGGTCCATGGTGTGGGCCAATCCCCTGACTGCCAGATCTTATTGCAGATTGTTAGTAAGGTGTTTATCGTGTCTTTTCGCCCTTCTTGGACTAGCTCTGCAGGGATGTTGTCTGCTCCCGCTGCCTTCCTTTTTTTTAGCGACTTCACTGCAGGCTCTAACAAGGGAAGTAATCAACTTGAAAAAATAATCGGTTTATTTATCAAACAGGTAGATTCTCTCCCATGTTGTCACTTAGCCAACAGGTAGATTCTCTCCCATGTTGTCACTTAGCCAGTATGGTAACAGCGTGTTACGATTGTGGTTGTGTTGTTGACAGCATGCATGTATTAATCGTAGGAAATGATCCGATATTTATTTGAGCTATTTTGGTTACAAATTACATACCTTTTTAGTAAGATTCTCTATCGTTCACACAGAGAGCGAAATTGGCTTTGTTATGATACGCTAAGATTATTCCGGAAGTTTCTAGCAAAGTCGCACGGAGAAGAGCCGTCGATTTTTGTTATGCGTAGATTCGCTGAGAATAAACCAGAACGTTTGAGCAAGGTCGCGCTGTCTAGTGGCCTCGTATGTGTGACATCAAAGTGTAGGCAATATTTTGCAACACAGTAGTAGAGCCGCTCTATTCTTAGTTATAGTTGTTTTCTGTGCACGTGAAGTTGGCAGCCGGTCAGTGTGTTTTATGAAAGGTCGTGAACGGTCTGCCGTACTCTTGTGTGACGTCAACTTGGGCAAAAACTAGTTTTCCTCATCACAAAGTTGGCAGAAAAATGTTTGACTGCTCTTGATTGTTTGATTTGAAGTGTTTACAAACAATTACTGTGTTTTTATATGCCGGCATGCACCTTTGATGTGATTAATAAAGGCTGAAGTTTCAAGTGATTGATTTCCTATGTTGTCAGTTCATTAATTAATGTCAGTGTTCTGTTTTGTCATTTTAACTCATTCTACCCCAAGACCGGAATCCCCAAATGTTGAAGTCGTCTTCTGAAAACTGCGTTGCAGGGCAGGACACAGATCGACCACGATAGTTCAAGGGTGATGCCAGAATAGCTTGGCGGCCACAGGCGCCACTCTATTCTGGCATCAGCCTTGAACTATCATGGTCGATCTTTATTTTGCTCTGGTGTGTCTGGGGTAGAATAAGTTAAGTGTTAGTTTCTTCGTCTGGGTCTTTTTCTGTCTTTCATATTTTTCCACACTTTTTAACCTGCATCATACTGAGGCTAAAAGCTTCAAATTTGCACACTGCCATATATGCAAGCTACATTACAGAACTTACAGATGAGGACATAGACCAATGGCATTATTAGTTCAAGGGTGGTGCCACAATAGCTTGGCGCCTAGAGGCGCCAAGCTATTCTGCCACTACCCTTTGGACTATTTTAGTCATACTTGTTGCACACACTGGTGTATTCCGAATGATAAGGGGTAATATTCAAATTGCTCTGTTGCTGTTTGTCTCAAACTGCAGAGTACATTTTTTTCAAAAGTCGTTTAATTTCCAGAATTCTCACATAAATGCCATGATAAACTGTTTTGCTTCAGAAGGACAAAACGTAGCAATGTTTAAAAGATTTCCTATGTAAAAATCATAATCGTAAGGTTACAGGCCAGTGTTCATTTAATTTTGCAGCATACAATGTTAAGAATGTTAATGCATACATACACATTAAGTTGAAAAAAAAAAACAACCAAAAAATGAATGTGAAAAAAAAAAGTATTCCATGAACTTGACATTATTACAGATGCCTAATGTTGTGAAACACACATTTTGACTGTAATGCCACTTTTTGTGTGAGAGTGACACCCACCCACTTATTGGTAGAAACCCATTTTTTCGGCATCTAGTGGCTCTGTTTCTAGAAAATGTCTATTTTATTTTAAGTTATAGAGCTTAGTTATAAGGTGAGTTCTAAACATTTGCATCAATTCCAGAGCCCTAGAATAAATAGAAATATGGGAACCCATTTTCACATGAAATGGTAGGTAATCCACTGTGAGGCTTTTTTGCGCCTGTGTGTGTGTGTGTGTGTGTGTGTGTGTGTGTGTGTGTGTGTGTGTGTGTGTGTGTGTGTGTTCACGATCGTGTATGTGCACATACACACCAGTGTTTTGTGGCTTTTTGGTTTTGTTCTTTTTTTTCGTTAATTTTTATTTATTAGTATATTTATGTCTGCATGCTGTGTGTCCATTGTACAGCGCCTACAGCTCCAGTCAAGAGATTAGGTGATGTATAAATACTCATTGTTATTATTATTATTATTAGTAGTAGTAGTAGTAGCAGTAGTAGTAGTAGTAGTAGTAGTAGTAGTATAGTTCAAGCAGGATATTGATCAGTCACTGCTATTATCACATAACAAAGAAGGAAAGAGAAGTTTGACAACATCCTGTTTGTCTTTAGGTTTACATTACATTATCATTTTCACCCTTTAGGTTAAAGCAGAACCACGTTCGATTGCTGCGACGTAAAACATATCTTGCAGCAACATGATATGTGTCATAAATAAGAGTAAAACAGCCGAAGAAACGAAAACTCCAGGTGTAAGTCCAAATTATAATTATTTAGGTACTTCTTTTATTCAACACAGTCATTTATTTGTTAAAGATTGCCTTTTTCGGAACAAAATTTTTATAGTATATTTATTACAGTAAACTTGGATTACAACAAATTGCCAGGGCACCCTTTTTCTTGTGACATCCGAAGTTTGTGTGATGGAGTGAGATTGGTGGACTTAGTGAGACTGAGACTCCATGTTTACTAAACTTTTATTCATACTAGAAAACCGGAAAGCAGAAACAGAAAGCAGTACCTGCGGAATAAAACAGGTAATCAGTAATGGTGCCAAGAATACAATGAACAAGGCACATAACTAAACTAAGGCATATATCATCATGCAGTGAACGTACAACACTTTGATTTTTAAGACTCTGAAAAAAACAAAGTGATGGTCGTGTAACATATATAACATATATAATGTGTAGTAAAATACATGATAGCAAATAAAATGAAAAATAAGTAAGTCACAGTACGAACTACAAATTCATGCAAAGCACAAGTTCAAGAATAAAGCAGAGCACCAATTCATAAGTGCGCTATGCAGTCAGACCTGGTAAGGCGAGCACGCAAATGACTAACAAATGGGTAGTCACCCCGACCGGAGCCTCCGTAACAGGTCAGACCACATCAAGTTAAATGCAAAGTACTAAAAATAACATAGCAAAAGTATGTACGTTAAGGGGAATTATGTGCATGTAACTTAAGATAGCCTAGGATAAAGCAGATCTACTAAAATATAATCTCATGAGTGTCACCATGCAATAAATAAATGCATAGTCCACTTAATATGACTACAAAGTACCTTTAAATTTCAGTCTGCTTCTTACATATAAAAATGAACAATGACCCTCGAGGTCGCATGACAGAGATGTCCGGTATTTCTTGCAAACACTCAAAGGCTACACTTCTTACACATAGTAGGGTACAATGACCCTTGAGGTCGCATAACAAAAATGACACACACACACACACACACACACACACACACACACATATATATATATATATATATATATATATATATATATATATATATATATATATATATATATATATATATATATATATATATATATATATATATATATATATATATATATATATATATATATATATATATATATATATCTTGCCCTCACCCAGGCTCATGCCTGTCATTGAAGTGCCCCACGCCTAAGTACTAGGTCAAGTGAAGTACCTAATCATTAAATAGGAAACAAATAATAACTAAAGTCAAAATAAATAAAACAAAGACCTATGCACAAATAACTAAATGAATGGAATGAGTGGCTGAATGAATGAATCAATCAATCCATCAACCAGTCACTCAACCCATGGCTAGGCATGGCATACAGTAAGACATAGCGACGTGTAAACAACCTAAGCGGAAGTGCAAAATCAACACAAAATATGGTGGCTGAGAGTCAGTGAGTGACGTCACCAGCGCGGGAACATCACAAAAGCCGCTGCCCTCCCTAGCTCGGTGTTAGGCAAGGGAAGACTCAATAAAACATTGAACTAATTAAAATAAAGATCATCCTAACTGTGAAATACCTTAAATTTCAACCACAGCAACGACAAGTAAAAAAAAAACAACAACAAGTAATGAATAGCATTAAACGAGCAAAAGAAAACGCGCACATTATGGTGCATCCACAATGTAGGCAATGTAGTGAATTGTCATGATTGCCATTCATTTAAAGGCATAATTGCACTCGCTTATACTCCCACGGTTACATGATGCGCCGAGGCAAAACTATCGCCTAGTCACAACCGACCACGGTCGTGCACGCTAAGCGCCGCATCATTTTGACAGGTTAAGTTTTCTAAGGCAAAATTCATACATCATATTTTCCACATCAACGTTGTTACAAAAGTTTGTGTGCAAATTTCCACACTGCGGCATTACATAAAAAAGTTTACTACCGCGACCAGCCTCAAGCCCACAACACCCGCCAGCCCGGCCACGCCTTTCCCCCGCGTCCTCAGCAAGGTCAGGGCGGGCCAGTGGTGACGTCACAGGGAGAATTCCCCAACATGAATGAATTTGGCTTATTGTCCCTATAAACTAGACTAGTATCTGGGACTAGCTGGTTTAACGTTGGTTGGGGGGGGGGGGGTAAATGGAGGGTAGGGCCGGGGTAAAAGTTGGTTAAGAGGGCCGACGGACAAGGCCGCACGACCGGTAAATCGTGTTTGGTCTCTTTTTTTGGTATTGGGGGCCAGAGGCCGCTCCTTTATCCTTCACCACAACAAGGGTCCTTTTGTGTTAACATATGTACATCTTTATTTGAAAAACACTACCAAAAGGCTATTAAAAGGACCTTATTAAAAATAGCTAAAGGCTAGTGAGATATATTTACATCAGGGTTAAGAGTTGGGTAAAATAGGGTTGAAAGAGAGTGGGGTCTCTTCACATACGCGCAGGTTTTTTTTTTTTTTTTTTTTTTTTTTTTACTGCCTAAGCTTGCTGTCATAATAAAGTGATGGTCGCGCCTGCCGGCGCTTGCCGACGCCTTTGGTGTAAGGCAAAGTTGGGCAGCGTGCGATGATTGGTCGACCTACTAGTTGGCCGCGCCAGTCAGCGCGAGGTTTTCGCTGTACAGTTGGCGGTTGCTACGCGGTGACTGACGAGTATTGATTGGCTGGTAGCGGAGAGCAAGTGCGCGCGCCTTCCTAGTGGAACAAACCAAACAGGCTACTAGGTCAGTGGTGTGGTTTTAAAAGCTGTGCTTATTGCAGACATCCCCTTTTCCCCGATCACTTTTGTGCCAGCGGGACGTTAAAATGAAGAAGATATATAGATAGATAGACATCCCCTTCACCGGCTGTTCTACCAGACGACAGAGCACGTGGTCGTCACTCGACTCACAGCAGCGAAGGAGAGAGGACGGTTTTCCGCTCTCTCCACACACAGCGACCAAGCAAGCAAGCAAGCAAGCGAGCCAGCCAGTCAGCCAGCCTACCAGTCTACACGCCGCAAGGATGGACAAAGGGCGAAAAAATCGACGAAAGAACAACAAGCAACAGGTGGAGGAATTTACCTCCACCCTCCCCCAAGTACCAAGACCACCACCACCGGCCAGGCGGGAGACGAGGAGCTATAAGCCCCCTCTCTCCCCGCCGATACGGCCACAGGAGCAAGTCGAGCCTACGCGGGCATACTGGGAACAGGTGGGGGACTCCCCCCCCCCCCTCCCCCCTAGGCGCCGCAGCAACCAGCAACTTACAGAATACCACTGACAGAGGGAGATATTGAACGAAGGCTGCGACAGTCCTTCCAGATGTTCGCGCCACCTATGGGGGATTATTTCCACAAATGGACGCATTCTTGGACAGAGTGCGCGGCCCCCCAAGTCAAGACGAACAGTCCTTCCCCCAACTACCAACTCAACCTGAGGAGGAGCCCGACGGAGATGTCCCCACCCTCCCCACCGCCGGTCGTCATTCCCGAATCACTAACTCAAGAGCGGCCGGCTTCATCGGAGGAGGTGGGGACTAGGCTCCGGGGGATCGACTTTGAGGAATTGGTGCTCCTCCTCCAGGATGCCGTTCCCATCATTTCGGCAGTGGATGGCGACCCCTACCACCGAGCACTGGTCACCGCCCGGTGGCTGGTGCACTCGGGCGCCATCCAGGACCTGGTGCCCCCCCCGCGACGAAGGACACGGCCAGCCAGGCCACAGTCCCAACAACCGAAACGGGGAGTCTAACTACCACCGACTCCCCACCGACTGCCGACAAAACAACCGGCACCACGCCACCAGAAACCCAGGACAAGGACACGGAGACAGAGGTCCCACCAGCGCCAGTAAAGACCCTCCAGGACGCGGGTACGGACCCGCCCCCCCCCCCTCCCCCCCAACAACAACAACCACCACCACAGGCGGGCAACGGACCAGTCACCGGCCCGCGCCAAAGAAGACGCCACCGACCGCCCAAGCACTTCAGGCAACAGCGCCCACCACTCCTCCCCACGCCACCACCGCACATGCGCCTGCCACCTCTACATCGCCACCCACCCCGTCCATTCCAGCGCCCGACCCCCCGACCATAAATCAACTGGCAGCCACCACCGCCACCCAACCTCCCCAGACCCTACCACAACCGGCCACGGTTCCCCCGGCCGACACCACCACCACCGCCACCACTCCTGAAAGACCTTTTGACCATCCACCAGCCTGGCGCTAGGCAACGGTCCCCCGGCCACACCACCCGCCTCCTCCACCATCAACCACCCGGCCCCGGCGATAACATCAGCCACTGCGCAACGGAGCGGCAGACAGACAGCGAGACGGCCTTGCCCCCCCCCCCCCCCCCCCCCCCGGGCGAAATCAGCGACAGCTGGAAGCCCTAGTCCCTTCCAAAACTCGACCTCGACCTCGACAATGGAAGGGAATCGCCGGGTCGTTCGAATCCCGTCCCGGCCCCGGTAGCTGGACTCACAATCCAGGGGGGGAAACGGATTTGTTCAATAGCATGTCCGTTGAAAGGTCCTGGTAAATCAAAGTGGCACATTTGGAGTGCGCCTGAGTTGATCAGTGTTCAGGTCGTACTCCATAGGCAATAGATTTCCCTGTCCCCCATAACCCGCCCGTCAGGGCCGTCCATGATCACCTCGGTGCTGTGGACGTTAAACTCGAACCAACCAACCAACCAACCAGACAATGGAATTCGGTGGGTGCCCAGGCTGGGTGAGTTCGTTTAATAATATTGTATAGTTCATTGTTATCTAGTCAGCGTATAGTTAAGAGAAGTTGGTGGCGCGCGGCCGGACCGACTAACGGTCCTTCGGCCGGGCGCCACTCTGTTATGGTTTGTTGCTGTCAGGGGTGATTATTTTTAGCCCGGACCACTCCGTTGGTTGGATAGGTCGGGCAGTGCGCCGGACGCTCCAACCACGCGGCCGCTACGTGCTTAGGTAAGTAGGCCCGTCCGCGATCAATCTGTTTTGGGGTGGGGTTAGGGGGGGGGGGGGTGGTGGAACGTGAGGTTCGGGTGGCGAGCAAGAGAGAGCTTGCCGGCCGGTAGTTCTACCTAGTTGGTGAGGATAGAACAGTAGGGGAGTAGAGGTCCGGTACAGTGGTACCCGGCTGCGGATAGGCTCATGGCGCGTATAGGATAGACGAGGACAAGTGGCGGGAGCCGGCGAGCAGAACGCAAGCCGCGTCGACGGAGCTCTCGAAAAAATGATAGTAGAGAGAATGGGTCAGACTGGGCAAGAATAATTGGTCGCGGTCGGGCATATTGAGGTGAGATATATATTCGCGAGTCTAATGTATTCGTTAGTTGGGTTGCGCAGCATAGCGCGCCAGGAGCGCCGACCCGGGCCGGAGCCGCCAGCGGTCGGCCCGCGCTCCTGCCATGGGTCAGCGCAGCCGGCGCGCGGCCAGGCTTTATCGGTTAGACACTTTTGACGGCGGACATTGGTTGGATTGCGCAGCGCGGCGCGCCTGACGCTTTGACCTAAATCAGTTCCGCAAGCGGGCCGCCCCGCACAATCCCCACAAGTTTGTATAGGGTTTTGGTATCCGAAGTTAGTAGAAGCTCAGTTAAGCTTTGAGAATATGATGTTATTATCTCAGCAAAGTCGTTTTCAAAATGTGGACAGGTTAGTATCGCGTGGGAGGGGTTAAAGTCCTCCCCGCAGAAGCATGTTGGTTTAGCTAATTTTGTGAGCCAGCTGTCGGTGAACAGTCGGTGAATAATGGGATCTATAAAAGGATGAGTTCTGCAGAGCAGTGGTTGTTTAGTTTGGAAGGTAGGTGTAAATGGGTATTTTAAATCAATTGA
>BTPG01000003.1:247737392-247742657 GCA_036245525.1 Semisulcospira habei | reverse complement strand
TGCGGGGGCTCATGAGGATATACTCCTCTTGCAGTTGACGTGTTGTCGTTTTCTCTGGAGTGAAGAGATTGGTGCGCTCACTGGGCTCTTACCAGCTGGGAAAAATGTATCTACCCGGTGGGAGACGGAGAACTTCCTTGTATGTGGCACGGATTGTTTGCACAGTCATGCATGGAACAGAGAAATGTATCAACAGCTGTAATGTGTGTTTTTGTGACTGGTTGTGCCTATACAAATATATTGTGCACGTACGTGGTGGTACTCGCGATTAGGTGCTTGTGTGTGTGTGTGTGTGTGTGTGTATGTGTTGTGTGTGTGTGTGCGTGTGTGTGTGTGTGTATGTGTTGTGTGTGTGTGTGTGTGTGTGTGTGTGTGTGTGTGTGTGTGTGTGTGTGCGTGTGTGTGTCCGAAACAATATCCTTCAAAGAACAGTATTTACTCTACAGATTCTACAAACAACATCGTAATTTAAACCACACAAAGCGATTCGTAATCTTAGTTACAAGAATTGTATTTTTTATCATTCGCGACCATAATATGTGGCTTTCTCGCAAAAATAAAATGAGTTCACTTATAGATTTTTTAATAGGCATCTCTGTCCCCCTATCAACCCCCCCCCCTCCCCCCACCTATCGCCCCACCCTCCACCCTCTTCTCTTCTGATCAAATGTGTTACGCAACACAGGATCTTGTTGCATTATGATCATTAATGTCATCTAATTCCAAAAGCTTACGTTATTCCAACACAACACACACACACACACACACACACACACACACACACACACACACACACACGCACGCACGGACACAACTGTATTAAGAAATGCGCGCATGCATACATGCGTTTGGAATCTTCTGGGTGGAATTAGACTGCTGTGCCGCCCAAGCATTCATCAGCTAATACAAGCTGGGGTATACAGTTTAATGATTATGACAAGTTGCACCAGGAAGTAGAAAGACTGTTACGTTGTGAATGGTATACGATCGGGGGCAGCTCCTATTCTGTGCATTGTAGGTGGGATTTTCTAGGGCCGTGCTTAGTGCTTCAACTGGGGACGCGTTAACATGTGTTGTGCTCAAATCGTACACTATCGCTTGTAGGTCTCTACAGGCTTATCTCTCTCTCCACTTCCACCCTTACTACTCAGCTCCCACACGCACGCTCATACGCTTGCGCTCTGGCTACCGTACACACACACACACACACACACACACACACACACACACACACACACACACACACACACACACTTGCAAGCACACACACATCATTGTATGAACGATGAAAACTATGGACGTATCGAGAAGTGTTTAACAATTGTTGCGTGAAGCAGGACGCTTTCACTTTAGCGCTGTTGCTTAGCTATGAAGTCTGAATGTCGTCAATTTACACAGATTTCTCCTCGTCAGCTCCGTTGAATGCAGGAAATTTAACTCATTCAGCCCCACTGCAGTATTTCCCAAATGTTGGAGGCGTCACCTAACGACTGTGCACCAGTTACAGGAGATGGTTCGACAATGATAATTCAAAGCTAGTGCCATATTAGCTTGGCGCCTGTCGGCGCCAAGCTAATCTGGCACTACCCTTGAATTAACACGGTCGACCTCTCCTGCTGTAGTGCGTCAGGGCTGAATGAGTTAAAGTAAATTCCCCGTTGCGCACACTTTTAAACAGGTACGAGTGCATACTCATAATGGATTTAGAAATAGATATGCATTGCTCTTCATGCTTTCAGCGCAGACATGTCTGAGTCACGATCATTGGTGTACACGTGTGCTGAATGATTAAAGGAAGCGCAGATGTATTCAATGACGATCAATATGTGTGTATGTGTGTGAGAGAGAGATGGAGAGAGAGAGAGAGAGAGAGAGAGAGAGAGAGAGAGAGAGAGAGAGAGAGAGAGAGAGAGAGAGAGAGAGAGAGAGAGAGAGAGAGAGAGAGAACAATGAACAATGAACCTTTATTATCCAACGGTACAAATTATTGGTAACCAGACCAGTTTTCAAATTTGCGGTTGCTACACCTACTACATAAATGGCATAGACATGTAAACATACACACACCACACACTGACGCATGTATGCACTGATTCGCTTCACGCACGCACGCACGCACATATAAACGCACGCCAGGCACGCTCACACACACACACGCACTCAGGTACGCAAGCATGCACACCACAACTCGTGCATGCAAGCACGCACGCACGCACACACTCACACACACACACATGCACACCACAATTCCGCATGCACGCACTCACACACACACTCACACACTAACACACACACACACACACACAGACATACAGAGAGAGAGAGAGAGAGAGAGAGAGAGAGAGAGAGAGAGAGAGAGAGAGAGAGAGAGAGAGAGAGAGAGAGAGAGAGAGAGAGAGAGAGAGGGAGGGAGAGATGTCCATTGCTTAAAGGGGAAATCGTTGTTCATTTTGTGCAGACTAGCTGGTGTCTCGATTTCACTGTTACCCGGATTTTGTTTAACATGACATCTGAGAGGTTCAAAGTTGTTCCCTACAATTGCCACTCAATGATCTCGAGCTGTGGCCAACATGGCTTGTTGTTTACAGCTAAAGGAAAGAGTTCGTATCAAAAGGAAGGGAGTATTTCTATAACAGAACACTGTGTAACACACTGAGCCGAACGCTTGAAAATCCGTCGGGAAGTTTTCCTCTAAAAACTAAATTATCAGTCTTTTTATAAGGTAGAACGACCATGATAATTCAAGGGTGGTGCCAGAATAGCTTGGCGCCTCTAGGCGCCAAGCTATTCTGGCACCACCCTTGAACTATAATTATAGTTATATTTCTGATCTCCTGTTCTATCGTTTTATACATAAAACATTTAATGTGTTAACTCGTTTCGCTGCGTGAATTCGATCCAATCTGAGAAAAAACACCCGGGTCAAATACAAACACTGACACAACATAATTGACGAATACATATTTTGCTTGTACTGTAGTGACAGTCGCTGATTAGGCTGTTATGCAGACACCGCTTCATTTCCTATTGTTAATAACACACTGTCAACTTTGTGTTTGCGACAAAATTTAAGTGAGAAATAAACTGCAGTAAATCTGTGTACAGAACAGATCATCGCCGTAGCAATAAGCAGTTCCTCGCAAACACACACACACACACACACACACACACACACACACACACACACACACACACACACACATACACACATGTACGCACGCACATCATCTGCCCAATTTGGCATAGAGTGACAACACACAACACAGGAACATATCAAACACAGAGAGGACTGTCACTAGTTTAGAGACCCACTATGCATAAACCACAGGTTTTCAAACAGGATTTTTTATCGGAGGTTTCATTTCTATCGGAGACCGGCATTAAACTCCTCCCGTCATTCCCCCTCGAGTGCCTGTGGTGCGTCTTGCTCCAAGCGTACGTACCTCGCACTATGATATCCCGCATGCTGTCATTCTTCCTACGAAAGACTGAACATGGGCTTTTGAGAGTGCGAGGCATGACCGCCTACACATGATTATCTTCCCGTGGATTGTTTTTTATATTAGATGACGAAACTTGTTTACACTGGTCGCTATCTATAAGGTCGTGTGTACTTAAGCGGGGTGATATCATAAAAATAAAATACAATATAATACAATACAATACAACACAATACAATACAATACAATACAACACAATACAATACAATACAACACAATACAACACAACAAAATACAACACAACACAACACAATACAATACAATACAACACAATACATTACAATACAACACAATACAATACAACACAATACAATACAATACAATACAACACAATACAACACAATACAATACAATACAATACAATACAACACAATACAATACAATACAATACAACACAATACATTACAATACAACACAACACAATACAACACAATACAATACAATACAACACAATACAATACAGACAATACAATACAACACAATACAATACAACACAATACAACACAACAACATACAACACAATACAATACAATACAATACAATACAATACAATACAATACAATACAATACAATACAATACAATACAATACAATACAACACATTACAATAATACTTCATTTATCCCTCATGGGGAAATTTGCTGTCTGCTCATACAACACATGGCTTCATCTTTCACTCTTTAAAATAATTAAATAACCCATAACTCTCAATTAAAGAGATGAACTGTAACAGACGTATTGATACCTTTGTAACACTCTTGGCATCAGAAACACTTATGGTGAATTCCCCCTGTGCGTCTGGTGTCAGCAATGTTGCAGTGAACTACTGAAAGGGCTAGAACTAAAGAACTAAAGAATGTTGACAGACACTATCTACTGATATTACTGTTGAAGAGGTTAACAGCCTGAGGGACAAAAGAGTTGGCATAACGTGATGTACTACTTTTGGGTACTCGAAATCTACCACTTTGTTGGATATATCTTTTGTACAAATATTTTACTTCCTGGTTACACAAACGCAACCGCGACACAGACCAGGGTTAGAAATTCAGTGTCCGGGAGAGAATATGGTGACACGGTGTGCTTTGGTGTGTTTCCTGTTGGTTATTGCACATCTGGAGGTGCAAGGACAAGTCAACTACAACGAAATAGGTAAGCATAGTCCATTGTTTTCTGTTTTATTCCCGAAAAGGTCTTTTGTCAAGCTGAATTCAACACAATCAACGTCACGTGTATAGAAATGTATGCACGTAGATGATATGATTGTGTAAAATAATGTTAATTATGATGTTGATCATGCTGCCGTTGTTGATGTTGTTGTCGGTGCTACTTTTCCTCCTGACGATGGTTTGGATTTCAGCATTGCAGCGTTTGTATTTGATTAAATGAGTGCAGCCTCTTCTTTTACTGTCTGCACTAGACCTCATCGGACGTGCTTGTGGCATGAGCAGCCAGTACTACGCCGCTGACGCAAACACCTATTCTGACTGTCATGGCGCCATTAACGGTAACACAAGCCGATACTTCCTGATCACACCAACACGACAGAACTGTATTCACACCCTCGGTTACAACGACCCAAACCCAGTATGGTGGGTGGACATGGGACGTGACTACACTGTCTACTTCATCAGGATCTTCGCTCGTGACGGACGTGAGTACAGTGATCACAGTGACTCAGTACACTGGTAGCGTTGCGTTGTTTGTGACATTTCAGTATCTGCATGTTGTTGTGTGTCGGTCTGTAAGTACATCTTCTCGCAAGA
>BTPG01000003.1:247724892-247734892 GCA_036245525.1 Semisulcospira habei | reverse complement strand
ATATATATATATATATATATATATATATATATATAAAACAAAGGCGTCGCCCAAGCCAAAAAATGCACTCAATCAGAGTAGCTCCAAGGGACATAATTTTTCAATAAATTCTGAGAATGCTGTGCTAATGCCATGGAAATCCAGGCTGGTAAGCTTGCATTGTGTCATCAGGACATCAGCTGTCCTTTTGTGACTGCATCGCTTATTATCTTTTGAGCCTTCCACTGAACACCTACTACATAAAGTAATAGGGACTACCCCCAGGCGCCCCGCAACCCGCTGGAGAATATCCAGTCCTCCCCCCGAGAGGGGAGGCTAGTGCATGAATATTCCCAAACAGATCTTGGACCTGCTGGATAGATTTAAGATTTTGCCGCCTACGACCGGTTTCGACCCAAGGTGGGTCTCATCAGGTAGGCATACGGCGTAACCTGAAATTGCAAACACAACGCATATACTAGAGGCCGCCTCCAGAATTTGACTGGTAGCAACCACTAGGCCAGCGTGGATTGCATCCCTAAAGCTTTATGGGGTGTTGCAGTGGAAGAAGACTGACTAATTTTGAAAAGGCAACACCTAGGCAATTTTGTGGTACAATTATTCATTACTTATAACAAAGGCGTCGCCCAAGCCAAAAAATGCACTCAATCAGAGTAGCTCCAAGGGACATAATTTTTCAATAAATTCTGAGAATGCTGTGCTAATGCCATGGAAATCCAGGCTGGTAAGCTTGCATTGTGTCATCAGGACATCAGCTGTCCTTTTGTGGATGCATCGCTTATTATCTTTTGAGCCTTCCACTGAACACCTACTACATAAAGTAATAGGGACTACCCCCAGGCGCCCCGCAACCCGCTGGAGAATATCCAGTCCTCCCCACGAGAGGGGAGGCTAGTGCATGAATATTCCCAAACAGATCTTGGACCTGCTGGATAGATTTAAGATTTTGCCGCCTACGACCGGTTTCGACCCAAGGTGGGTCTCATCAGGTAGGCATACGGCGTAACCTGAAATTGCAAACACAACGCATATACTAGAGGCCGCCCCCAAAATTTGACTGGTAGCAACCACTAGGCCAGCGTGGATTGCATCCCTAAAGCTTTATGGGGTGTTGCAGTGGAAGAAGACTGACTAATTTTGAAAAGGCAACACCTAGGCAATTTTGTGGTACAAATATTCATTACTTATAACAAAGGCGTCGCCCAAGCCAAAAAATGCACTCAATCAGAGTAGCTCCAAGGGACATAATTTTTCAATAAATTCTGAGAATGCTGTGCTAATGCCATGGAAATCCAGGCTGGTAAGCTTGCATTGTGTCATCAGGACATCAGCTGTCCTTTTGTGACTGCATCGCTTATTATCTTTTGAGCCTTCCACTGAACACCTACTACATAAAGTAATAGGGACTACCCCCAGGCGCCCCGCAACCCGCTGGAGAATATCCAGTCCTCCCCCCGAGAGGGGAGGCTAGTGCATGAATATTCCCAAACAGATCTTGGACCTGCTGGATAGATTTAAGATTTTGCCGCCTACGACCGGTTTCGACCCAAGGTGGGTCTCATCAGGTAGGCATACGGCGTAACCTGAAATTGCAAACACAACGCATATACTAGAGGCCGCCTCCAGAATTTGACTGGTAGCAACCACTAGGCCAGCGTGGATTGCATCCCTAAAGCTTTATGGGGTGTTGCAGTGGAAGAAGACTGACTAATTTTGAAAAGGCAACACCTAGGCAATTTTGTGGTACAATTATTCATTACTTATAACAAAGGCGTCGCCCAAGCCAAAAAATGCACTCAATCAGAGTAGATCCAAGGGACTTAATTTTTCAATAAATTCTGAGAATGCTGTGCTAATGCCATGGAAATCCAGGCTGGTAAGCTTGCATTGTGTCATCAGGACATCAGCTGTCCTTTTGTGACTGCATCGCTTATTATCTTTTGAGCCTTCCACTGAACACCTACTACATAAAGTAATAGGGACTACCCCCAGGCGCCCCGCAACCCGCTGGAGAATATCCAGTCCTCCCCCCGAGAGGGGAGGCTAGTGCATGAATATTCCCAAACAGATCTTGGACCTGCTGGATAGATTTAAGATTTTGCCGCCTACGACCGGTTTCGACCCAAGGTGGGTCTCATCAGGTAGGCATACGGCGTAACCTGAAATTGCAAACACAACGCATATACTAGAGGCCGCCTCCAGAATTTGACTGGTAGCAACCACTAGGCCAGCGTGGATTGCATCCCTAAAGCTTTATGGGGTGTTGCAGTGGAAGAAGACTGACTAATTTTGAAAAGGCAACACCTAGGCAATTTTGTGGTACAATTATTCATTACTTATAACAAAGGCGTCGCCCAAGCCAAAAAATGCACTCAATCAGAGTAGCTCCAAGGGACATAATTTTTCAATAAATTCTGAGAATGCTGTGCTAATGCCATGGAAATCCAGGCTGGTAAGCTTGCATTGTGTCATCAGGACATCAGCTGTCCTTTTGTGACTGCATCGCTTATTATCTTTTGAGCCTTCCACTGAACACCTACTACATAAAGTAATAGGGACTACCCCCAGGCGCCCCGCAACCCGCTGGAGAATATCCAGTCCTCCCCCCCGAGAGGGGAGGCTAGTGCATGAATATTTCCAAACAGATCTTGGACCTGCTGGATAGATTTAAGATTTAAGATCAGGTTACGCCGTATGCCTACCTGATGAGACCCACCTTGGGTCGAAACCGGTCGTAGGCGGCAAAATCTTAAATCTATCCAGCAGGTCCAAGATCTGTTTGGGAATATTCATGCACTAGCCTCCCCTCTCGGGGGGAGGACTGGATATTCTCCAGCGGGTTGCGGGGCGCCTGGGGGTAGTCCCTATTACTTTATGTAGTAGGTGTTCAGTGGAAGGCTCAAAAGATAATAAGCGATGCAGTCACAAAAGGACAGCTGATGTCCTGATGACACAATGCAAGCTTACCAGCCTGGATTTCCATGGCATTAGCACAGCATTCTCAGAATTTATTGAAAAATTATGTCCCTTGGAGCTACTCTGATTGAGTGCTTTTTTTGGCTTGGGCGACGCCTTTGTTATAAGTAATGAATAATTGTACCACAAAATTGCCTAGGTGTTGCCTTTTCAAAATTAGTCAGTCTTCTTCCACTGCAACACCCCATAAAGCTTTAGGGATGCAATCCACGCTGGCCTAGTGGTTGCTACCAGTCAAATTCTGGAGGCGGCCTCTAGTATATGCGTTGTGTTTGCAATTTCAGGTTACGCCGTATGCCTACCTGATGAGACCCACCTTGGGTCGAAACCGGTCGTAGGCGGCAAAATCTTAAATCTATCCAGCAGGTCCAAGATCTGTTTGGGAATATTCATGCACTAGCCTCCCCTCTCGTGGGGAGGACTGGATATTCTCCAGCGGGTTGCGGGGCGCCTGGGGGTAGTCCCTATTACTTTATGTAGTTAGTGTTCAGTGGAAGGCTCAAAAGATAATAAGCGATGCAGTCACAAAAGGACAGCTGATGTCCTGATGACACAATGCAAGCTTACCAGCCTGGATTTCCATGGCATTAGCACAGCATTCTCAGAATTTATTGAAAAATTATGTCCCTTGGAGCTACTCTGATTGCGTGCATTTTTTGGCTTGGGCGACGCCTTTGTTATAAGTAATGAATATATATATATATATATATATATATATATATATATATATATATATATATATATATATATATATATTATTTTTTAATTTTTTTCTGGGGTGGGAGGGGGGGGGGAGGGTTGGGTTGGGGGGGAGGGTTGGGGGGGGGGGGGGAATCAAACAGTTGCTGAAGTGTCAGTCGGGAGGCTCGTCTAGAAATGATAGTATGCGCGTACTCTACTCTATGCTATAATAAAACCTTTCAAGACCATTTTTACATAGGAAAAAGCCCGACACCATATTATACACCCGACACCATCTTACCGCGCTAAGCTTTCTAGGATCGCTTGGTGAACCTGTAGGCAGATCGTAAGAATGCTATCAGCTATTAACAAAGGAAACAACTTTTATTTGTAATGCCGATTTCGGTTTATAGATACAGAGCTCAGAATAACTTCTTATTACACTTTTGTTGCTTCATATGTTGCAAGTTAAATTTCATCTTATTTTTGTTGTGCAAAAAGAACATTTGTTACGAATATGATTTGTTGATTCAACTGTTGAGTTGGAATTATCGTGTAGTACTTACGAAAATAAATGCGCTGCTCGTGTTTAGAAATTGGCTTTGACTATCGCAATTGTGCGGTTGTGAAAGATTCTATAAAACATAGAAGTGGAGTGTTCGTATACTATCATTTCTAGACAGACCTTGCGACTCTCTCTTCTGCTGCTGTTTGCTCCATAGTCTCCGAGCGCGTTCCGCGCTGGGTGACTATGTATCAAACATTTGCAGAAGTGTCAGCCGCTCGGTCCGTCTAGTAATGATATTGTACGAACTCTCCACCTGTATGCTATAATGGAGGTTATATATTGAAAATAATACATTTTGGGAAAAGAAAAATCCATGACACTTTTGTGTGTGCTGTCACTGCGAAGTTTCTTCTCCAGCTAAATGTAGATGTGCTCAAACGCGTCAGTTGGAGATTGACAGTGACTGACACAGATTCTCACAATTTTACAAATTACAGGCATGCCTTCCTCTTAATGTATACCGTTATCCGCCAGTGATGCATGCCTTCTGTGGTTATGTACATATGATCGGAGCTGTGTGTTGGGAAATGCAGCCGTTGCCAACCGCTTGAATATAATCCAGACCACAAAGGTGACTGCCAAGCGTGTAAAATGCAAAGAAGTACCGGTACTTCTTTGCTTGTATATAAGTACAGGAACAACAATCCACACGAAATGCAAATAAGGATTTTACGACTTTGAATTTTAATAATTCCATTTCTTATTATGAAAATTAAACGTTTTTATGTTGACAATGATTTCACATAAAATTATGTAATTGATGAATACCTGGAATTACGATGAATATTTCTTTTAAATGAGTGAGATATTAGCATACATGTGTTTATTGCCGAAACGCCGAAGTATGGTGCAGGACGACGTCAGTTGTTGGGGAGATACTGTGTACTCAGTTTACGCTATCGTACCTATGCTGTATTTGCTGCCCGGCGCGTTCCTCCCCCAGTCAGCAAGAGATGATGATTAAGAAACGCTGTGACCAAACACGCAGCCGCTGAGTTGACAGGCAAGCCGAGTTTACTTCAGTAAATTCACCACTCTCTAACTGATGAAGACGAATTCTGTACCGCACACAACACAGGACGTTCATATGAAGTACTGAATACAACAAAACCCAAGCATAATTTGTTTATCGAGCTGTCAATTTTGGGCAGTTCTTTAGCAAGCTATTTTTGAGCAAAGGAATAATAATCACAAACTGCAGTAAAATGAAGAGGAAATGGGTTGCAGAGCGCCCGTTAATATAAAGACAATGATGAAATTAAACATGAACCCGCTTTTCACTGAGGGCCCTCAAAATGGCCATTTTTCCAACCAAAAGCGGAAAAAGGCAAGCTGTCGAATCAGCATATTAAGGTGGTTAAAATAGGACGGCCGGTTGTGTGGGCTGCAAGCAACCCGTAGCGCCAGCTCTCTACCTTTGAACGGACACGCTATTGAACAAGCCCGTTTTTTTTTTTTTTTTCCCTTGGATTGTGAGTCCAACTACCAGGGTCGGGGCGGTGACTCGAACCCACGACCCGGCGATGCCCTTCACTCTCTTGTTCCGACGTTTAACCGCCTGAGCTATTTCGGGCTCAAGCATAGCACGACGTTTGGCGTCAGCTTATACGCAGGAGCTGCCGGAAAGGTGTTAAGTTGAGCTGTGTATCTTAAGGGCTCACTACCCTAGTCTTTGCTTCTTCCGAGGCGCCCATAAGGCAGTGGGGCCGTGTTACTCATAGATCTTATTCATGGGCAGCAGAGCATGTCCATACACAAGTGGGTCTGCATGCCACCGACGTGTCTGGGGGACAGATTTCAGAGTCTGTAGTTTAGCCCGAGTCCATAATGTGCTCATTTACCGTGTCGTCACGAGGAGGCGTTACACGAGACTTGTTGGAGATACTACGTACTGGCAGGGAGAGACGGACACACTCTGCTCTCCTTATTCACATTGCTGCTAGCCAGCGATGGAAGCTGAAACAATTATTAGCACTACCGCTACTCTACCACACTAGATGCATCGCAACAACCATCTGGACACCGGCCGACGCATCGCAACAACCATTATGAGGCCGAGACGGAGCAGAAGTCAATGTCAGTCGGCAAAAGACATAGATTCTCATGCGCCCCTTCACCTGCTGGGACACATGGAAATCAGTACCGTTTGCTGACAGAAGGTGTTGGAGAAGAGGCTGTGCCATTTCTACAATAGTAGATCATAGAAGACTTGTATTGGCTGGTAAACAGCTTCTTTTCTCTCCACTCATTCTATTCTGCAGTTCCTAACAAAGCGGGGGTTGTTAGACGAGTGCCTGACATAATTATGAAGGTGACTACTCTCTCTCTCTCTCTCTCTCTCTCTCTCTCTCTCTCTCTCTCTCTCTTCTTTGCCACCACTACAGTTTTTTTTTTTTTTTTTTTTGTTTTTTTTAAATTGGCTCGGCGCCATCTTGCTGATGTGCGCATCGCCGTACGAAGATTCTCTGCATTCATTTGGATACTGTGCTGGCCAATGTTTTCTCCGCAATTATGATTCTTGGCAGAGTATTTGTGCTTAGTGAATTCTCTGCTATGGTGTAGTTTCAGGACTGTGAACTTCATAGTATTTCGCAGCGGGCAGTCATTTTCCCTGCTGTGCTGTGCTTGTCGGAAGGCCAGCTTCAGTGTCAGGCGGCCCGCCTAGCTGCTGGGGGAGGCTGGTGCACCCCGCCTGTACCAGTTGTGACCCAGTTTCTCGCGGCTCTCCTCAGTGGAACAAACTACAGTTAGTCTCCAAACTCGAGTTTGCACTGCCGTGAACCTAAAGGGAGCATGAGCATCGCGCTATTCTACTTGTCCACAAACAGTGAAGCAGCAGGTATGACCAGGATACCGGCCAAAAGAAAGCTGGTTTTAACCTTCGTCAATTCTTAACCCGTGTACTTAAGTGATCTTAAATTTTAATCTAGATTTTAAGTATGGAAAGTAAATTATACCTCTTTATATATAAAGACCGCTGTTGTTGTAAGGAAGAGCACTATAAATCATTTTATAAAAACTAACAAATAAATGATAGAAGTAAATATTTTATGTTGTGTTTGTCACCAATATTTTTTGGTGCTGTAAAGCGCTCTGAGCTTGCTGTTCGTGGGGAAGGGCGCTATATAAAAACTATGTATTATTATTATTATTATTATTAACTGAAGCCAAAAGTGCTAGTCCCTGATCACCTCTGTGCAGAGGGACAGAAAAATGGAGAAAACAACAGCGCTATTCTACGCCGCAGTGCCTGGACGGTCGTCGAATCGCACGTGTTGACAGCCATGGGTGTTTTGTTTTGGGCTCGGTGGTCCCGATTTAAATCCCGGCTGCGTAAACATAGCAGCATAGAGGCAACACTAGCCACCAAGATACATATAGTACATGTAGCTTCTCACAAGCCCCCGCACTCTGCGCGGAACTCATGAAGATCTATGCCTCTTGGGGAGTTTTGTCTTTGGTTATGGGCGAACATTGCTAGGCAGGGAATGCCATCCGTCTGATGTAAAAACAAGAATATATTTATCCTCGTGAAAGTATGCGGTAACGGTGGAATGAATGTTTCTTGATAGGGTCATTTGTCTCTGTGCACATCAGACGGAACAGAGAACCTTCTGCCATACCATCTGACGGCAGTTCCGATGAAAGCGGCCTTCAAGGCTGGCTAAAGCCTTGTCACGTACTGTCCCCAGCCCTCAACCAAATAATAGCCCTATCCAAGCCCATTTTAGTATATATTTTAATTTGTAACCTGGCTTTTAAATTTCTGCCCGTATAATAATGTGCCTCAGCAGATCCAAGTATATTCCGTAGTGAACCTGAATCTGTCTTTAACAGAATGATAGAGGGCGTGAAAGTGTGTTCATTTATATGGTCATTGATGTACGGGTACTGAAAAACAAAAGAAACGGCTGAAACTCACTGCAACTCACTGCAAACCACAATAAGCGCATCTTCCTTCACCCTCCCCCACTCAGCCTGGAAATTAAAATTGTGTGAACTGAAAAAGCAAAACTTTGGCACAGATTCTCATGAGTCACGATCCTGTAACTTGCATGACGGTCTTTTGAGGATCTATGCCTTTTCTCATCAGTAGAAAGGACCACTATCACACTGAATTACATACTCACTGATACGCTCCTTCTGTCAGTCTGGAATACTTGAAACATAGATCCTCATGGCGCCCGCAGATGCGAAAACTAATGAGAATCATGCCTCTTGCCTGGCTCTATCATTACGCTGGTCCTTACATACAAGAAGCTACGCGAGCTGATTCACTGACTGCCTTCCATAGTGTAATAGACGCGTTGACAGCAATTATAAACAAACCGCTCGGCTGAAAAAAAAGGGGAGAGAAACAGAATAGATAGAGCTCACATTTTTCCATCGAATGAAAATGATTAGGCTTTTTGGAGAACTGTGTCAGTATATATTTTAAATTTGTAATCTGGCTTTTTTAAATTTCTGAGTTTTTAGAATTATATGTGCCTCAGCAGATTCAAGTATATTCCGTAGTGAACCCGACTGTCTTTACCAGAACAAAAAGGGGGGGGGGGGGGGGAGTGTGTTCATTTATAATATGGTCATTGATGTACGGTTACTGAAAAACAAAAGAAACGGCTGAAACTCACTGCAAAGCACAATAGCGCATCTCTCTCCCTTTCCCCCACTCAGCCTGGAAATTAAAATTGTGTGAACTGAAAAAGCAAAACTTAGGCACAGATTCTCATGGGTCACGTTCCTGTAACTTGCGTGGCAGCCCCTTGAGGATCTATGCCTTTTCTCATCTGTAGAAAGGACCACTATCACACTGTCTGAGATACACTCAATGATAAACACCTCCTGTCTGGAATAAACATAGATCCTCATGCCGCCCGCAGATACGAAAGATCATGAGAATCCTGACTCTTGCCTGCCTCTATCATTATGCTGGTCCTTACATACAAGAAGCTGCGCGAGCTGATTCAGTGACTGCCTTCCATAGTGTATTAGACGCGATGACAGCAATTATAAACAAACCGCTCGGCTGAAAAAGGGGACTGAAACCGAGAAGAGCGCGCGCTCACATTCCATCGAATCAAAATGATTAGGCTTTTCGGAGTCTGAGTTAGAACTGAACTAAGTATGCAGTGCTAGCGCTGGGCCAAACGTATAGTATTGGCGAGGACTCTGTCTCAGCTAGCGAGGTGTTACACACACAAACCAACAGGTGCCCACAGACAAAAACACTCGTGACGCCAAGGGTGCTTTTCAGTAATTGAGGAAGCCCCGTCTCTTTTTGTGCGACCTCAAAAGCCGCCTCGAGACTTCCTTTATAATTCTCTAAGTATCTGACTAACAGTTTTCCATAGGGCCTTTCTATGCCTGTTCCTAAATATACAGCAAAGTCCCCATCGGTATTAATTACTGTAACTCCACAGCGCTAGTCGCCATAGAGTTCTAACGTGTTGTCTAGCGGTCCATGTCTCTGCCGTCTCTGCGGTTTCCCGCTTTCATCGCGGCGGCTCTCTCGCTGTGTTCCCGTCAGTTGTGTGTTCTCTGTCTCTCGTTGTGTCTCGCTCTCTTTCCCTGACTGACTGAATCTGACTTATTGTCCCTACTCACTATGATAGTATGAGGGACTAGCTGGTTTTACTATTTATTGTGGGGGCGGCCGATGGGGGGATGGGGCTAAGGTAAAAGTGAGCTATAAGGGCCGACGGACTAAGCCGTACGACCGGTAAAAGAGTATGTGAATTAGTTTTGGGGGCCAAGAGCCACTCCGTTACCCTTAAC
>BTPG01000003.1:247697392-247719892 GCA_036245525.1 Semisulcospira habei | reverse complement strand
AGCGGTACTAAAAATGGGCCGCAGGCTCTCTGTTGTCTATGGAGACGTAGTTGATGAGAGCAAGTGTAGTTTACAGGGCTAGGTGTATTTGACTTCGCCAGAGTTTGAGCAACAGTTATGAAGTGAGCGTTGAACGCATCAGCAGTAAGATCTGGCGGAAAATTAGGCGATCGTTTACTGTTACCTTTGGTGAAAGTGTTTATTACTTGCCAGACTGAACGGATGACTTTGCCGTCGGCAATAACTTGTTCTGCATTTTACCTCTGTGCTTTACGAACTAGAGATTTGACATGGTTTTGCTGCTTCTTGTATTCAGCAAATTTCTTGTCTTATTTTAATTCATCTCTTACTTCCATCGCTTGTTTTGTCTCACCAAAAAGCCATTTCGGCATATCAGGATATTTGACACGTTTGATGCACTTAGGCGAGAGAGAGAGGAAGAGAGAGAGAGAGAGAGAGAGAGAGAGAGAGAGAGAGAGAGAGAGAGAGAGAGAGAGAGAGAGAGAGAGAGAGAGAGAGATGATGCATCTTTTTTTTTTTTTATTCAGGATAAAGCCATTAGGCAACTCAAAGTCTGTCTTACAAGCTGTCCTGAAAACAAAAGAGAACACAACAGGAAAAGAAACATAGCATGCAGATAATAATAATAATAATAATAATAATAATAATAATAATAATAATAATAATAATAATAATAATAATAATAATAATCAGACGAGGAAGCAAAACTACGGGAAAAAACACAATAGGGGAATCATCGAAAGGAGGAAAAAAATGACAATGGAGAATTTGTAACTGCCTCTGATGCAAAAAGCAAGAGAACGAAACGCGTGCACAGCATTAATATCATACTCATCTAAGACAGTGTCATAGAATCAGCAGCATCAATAGCGTATAGTGACACCGACAAGACAATAAATGATCAGTTAGGAAATGTATGGAGAAAGAGAAAATATTTGACGTTTACGTGTTATCAGCAGTATTATTCTTATATGGCAAACTGTGAAGTCACGCTGATTGGAAGTGAGTGTGCAATTTACGTTTAAAATGGGTTTTATCGGAAAATGATTTAATGTTTAATGGCAATGAGTTCCAGACCGAACTACCTGAAAATAGAAGGCTTGACTTGTAGAGATCTATCCGTGGGCGGGGTAAGTGAAGCAAGTCATTCCTCGTATGTAGTTGATGCCGAGGGCTGAAGTTAAATATCATGCGCAGATATTTCGGGGCTTGATAATGAAATATTTTGTGCATGAGGACGCATTTGTTAAATTTGAGTTGTTCCTTCAGTGTAAGCAGGCCCATGGATTTTATTTTCTCGTCCGTGGAAGTAGGGTTAGGAATAATTAACTTAACTGAACGACGATACAGCGAGTTTAGTTTTTTTTTTTTTTTTTTAATGAAGTTCACTGCATTCGTCCCACAAAGAGGACGCATAGTCACAGTAGCTTTTAATGTGTGCAGGAAAGAACAATGTACAGCACTTGTACTAAGAATATGTCTAAGTTTAGAGAGCAGAAATACATTCCTGGACAAGGTTTTGCACAAACTGTCGATATGCGGTGACCAGTTTAGCTGGTCGTCAATTACAACTCTCAGTAGGCAGTCTGGATATTTGTTGGATAGGTTTATTGCCAAGTGACAGTTTCAGACGGGCAGGATGTAGCTGACGCTTTTGGCGGGTTGTTATCAACATGCTTTTGGTTTTAGAAGTACTGATTAGCATGCGATTTTGCGTACACCAATCTGACACTTCATCGAGACTTTGCTGGAGGATACAATTTAGCGTCGTTTCACGTTTGTCTGATGTATGCAGCGTTGAATCGTCATCAAAGAGTTCACATTTAACCTCAGGATTTGAGATGGAAAGAGGTAGGTCATTATGAATAAAGAAAATAAAAGAGGCCCTAGGATAGATCCTTGGGGGACTCCGTGCCTCACTATACCTTCTTTCGAATGCCTTCCGTTTGAGTACACCTTCTGTCGGCAGTTACTGAGATAGGAGGAGAAAAAAGCTATAGAGTTCAAATCAAGCTTATATACTGAAAGTTTCTTTAAAATAATGTTGTGATCAACTAAATCAAATGCTTTGGTTAGGTCCGGAAAAATCTGCACCATTTAATTTGGAATTGTTTATTGATGAGAGCCAAGATTCGACAATGTGAACGAGTGCAGTATGACATGAGTGTTTAGGTCTAAAACGGACTGAAGAGATACCAGTAGGCGGTGATTCTCCAAGAATTGGAGTAGGTACTTATTAACGTGTCTTTCTATTGGCTTCGATAATAGTGATAACACTGAAATAGGACGAAAATCGTTTGGACTTTTGGGATCTGTACATTTTGGAATGGGGACAACTTTAGCATCTTTCATGGCATCTGGAAAAATACATTGCTTGATAGAAAGGTTGAATATAAATGTCAGAGTTTCAGCTGTGCATGGAAGGGACACTTTCAGTACCATATTGTTTATTCCATCCAGGCCACACGATTTACTTGTTAGAATAGAAATATATTTACCTACTTCAAACACTGTCATAAGAGGTATGGAGAATGACGCACATATTGCAGACTCACAGTGTGTGCGCAGTTTATCAGAAAAAAAGACCCACTGTATTTATTAGTGCCACTGGAAAAAAAGACTCAGCAATATTTAAAAAGTGGGAATTGAAGTCGTCTGGATTTATGCCTGGAGAGGTAGCAGCATTGATGGAACTCCTCTTCTTTGTAAACAAATTAATTGCATTCCAGATACTTCGGGTATCTTTACCCTCTGCGATAACGTTTTCCGCAAGCGTTTTCTGTGCTTTTTTAACTAAGGATTTTACAAGATTAAGTTGTTTCTTAACTTTTCAGCAGAGAGAGAGAGAGAGAGAGAGAGAGAGAGAGAGAGAGAGAGAGAGAGAGAGAGAGAGAGAGAGAGAAGATTAAGTTGTTTCTTAACTTTTCAGCCGAGAGAGAGAGAGAGAGAGAGAGAGAGAGAGAGAGAGAGAGAGAGAGAGAGAGGAAGAGAGAGAGAGAGGGAGAGAGAGAGAGAGAGAGAGAGAGAGAGAGAGAGAGAGAGAGAGAGAGAGAGAGAGAGAGAGAGAGAGGGGCACGAAAAGCAGTGATAAAATAATACAATTACGAGGTAATTTCGGAATACAGAGACCGATGACGATTAAATATCTCTAATTTACCTTTCATTACGTATGTATGTTTTTCTACAGAATTGCAGTATTTAAGCATATGCTTAAAATGCACAATATTTGAAAATATATTTTGCAGTCTTGATTTGTATATGCGAAATTTTGCCAATAACAGAATAAGGTCAAACACCTTATCTGTGACAATATTCTGTTGTCTACCAAAATGTACAAATATGTTAGACAGGGAGAGAGTGGGAAAGTGATTATATGTATCTTTTAACCAGTCGATTAGATCTGTCCAGAAGGACTGGACTTGCCCACAGTTCCAGGAAAGGTGTGTTAAGGTTTCTTCCTCACTTCCACAAAAGGTACAGACAGATGAATCTGACAATTTCTCCAAAAAATATATCATTTCGTTGGAAGCATTCGGTGGATAGGTCTGTACTGAAACCAACGTTGCTGATAATCAGAAGTAGTTTTTTATGGCCGTACAGAATATTTTCTCCCACTCTAAATGAGTTTTAAAGTGCTTGCTCCATTTTTCTACGCAGATGGGAATTGATCATAGTTTGATCAGCCGTTGATAAGTAATCTTGCACCCTTGGCAGATAACTTTCCAAGCACAAGTGTCCGAGATGACTATTGAACTATCTGCGTCTATGTTGACACCTTTTTTAATTCTCTAATTGCTCTAATAATTACAGCATATATTAGAACGTGTGTGCGTATTTCAGGATATTAACATGAAGTCTTCAAAACTTAAAAAGTTTCCGTAATTATCCATAAGATCTCTAACATGAAAGATCCCATTGCATACCCAGTCGGGTACATGTACAATTTTTCTATCAAGCACAATATGTAGATTATAATGAATACATTCATTTGCAAAATCACTAAAACACTCTATCGTATACTTATTATACACTTTTTTATAATGTCTGAGAACATCAAACCAAAACTTGTTGTCTGCACACTTTAACATCAGTATATTAGCAAACTCCCCTCCGAGCTGAAAAAAACGTTTATATGGCAAGAACAAAATCGTTTTCACAAGAGAGTCATTACAGTACAGTCTTCTCAGCCAGCTCACCTTCATAGATGAGAGGAATGAGTAAATATCCATCATTTTCAAACCACCTTGCTTAAAAGAGGAACAAGATTGAGATTTGTTCACCTTTACCCTTTTATTGTTTCACAAGAACGAGAAAAATAATTTATTTGCTTCCATCAGAAAAGTGTCTGCTGGATCTGGAATATTAAGAAATAAGTGTACAATTTTGGACAATGCAAGGGTTTTTATAACAGTTACTTTTCCATAAGGTGTCAGGTCCCTTCTGGACCAGACTGAAATAATCTTCCTAATTTCTATTAATTTATTTTCGTAGTTTATTTCCACAATATCTTCAGTATTAGTAGAGATTTTTACTCCCAAGACTGTAAATATACTTGGGTTTCACGATAAATTCAAATTTCGCATAAACCGTTTATTTGAATTTGTCCTTGACCCAACCCATATAACATGCGTTTGTCATAGTTTATTTTCAGCCCTGAAATAACAGAAAACCTTTCAAGGGTTTCTATGCATTCACAAAAAGACTTTTCATCGTCATCCAAATACAAAGTGGTGTCGTCTGCAAACTGGGACAACAGAATATTGATATTTCCAATTTGATACCTTTAATATTTTCATTTTGTCTAATCATAATGGACAGAACTTCTGCCACAATTAAGTACAAGTATGGCGATGCGGGGACACCTTGCCTGACTCCTCTGCCCACACTGAACCATTTAGAGTATCGTCCATTTAAGGAGACACAAGCACTGATATCTGTGTAAAATGTTTTAATCCAGTGTTTGATACTGGGACCGAAATTGAATAAATCTAGTGCTTTAGCAATAAATGACCACGACACACTATCGAAGGCCTTGTCAAAGTCTATCGGGAGAAGAAGGCCCAGGATACGATGTTTCTCTGTTGCTACTAGCACATCGTAAATAATCTGATATTCTCTTCAATATAAAGTCCTTTAATGAAGCCTTTTTGATCGTCATGTATGAGGCCAGGAAGGACAGTCTTCAATCGTTCCGCTATGCAGGCGGAAGCAATCTTATATGACGTATTTAGTAATGTTATTGGTCTCCAGTTTTTAATGTATTTCGTATCCTTACCTTCCTTGGGAATACATGTTATTATACCCTGCCTTTGGGTTATTGACATGTGCCCTACTTCAACAGCATGGTTAATAGATCTAACCAAAAACACACCGATATCATTCTAGAAAAAAAAAAAAATCGTAGTAAAGCCATCTGAGCCTGGACTTTTATTATGCTTCGTGTTTTTTAGAACGTACAGGGCTTCTCTGGCTAATATAGGAACTTCAATGCCATCACTCTCATCTCGTGGTAAACGTGGAGCAGTAACAATAGATGACAAGTCAACCTCTAGCACCTTATTAGGTTTATACAATGTTTCATAAAAACACTTTGTATTTTCAATTATTTGCTCAGGATCAAAAAAATAATTCACCGTTGTCGTTCTCAATACAGTTCATTACATTATGTGTGTAGTGTCGTTTCTCAAGGTTACAAAAGTATCTCGTTGCTCTCTCAACCTCACATGTCCATCTGGCTCTCGAACGAACTATCATGCCGTCAGTTTTCTTATTTCTAACACTTTGCAGTTCTTCTTTTAATGTCTGGAGACCTTGTGAATTAACATCTCTTAGATTCTTTTCTAACTTGTAAATTTCACTTTCTAGTCTCTTTTCTTGTTTGTCTTCTTCTTCTTCTTCTTTTTTTTTTTTTTTTTTTTTTTTTGAATGAAGAATACGAGATACTTGTCCCCCTGATCTCCATAAGTATCATTTCAAAGAACAAACTGTCATCGACGGTTAATTGAAAATCCTCGTTGTTAATTGTATGTACATTGTCGAAATTATAGACAAGTGCCCAATATTGTTTTATAAGCTCCACCAAAACCTATTTTACGGAATCAGCGTAGACTTTGTCTTTTAAAAGACAGTTATTGAATTTCCAATAGGAGCGTGTTTTTCTTCTTACTTCATCGGTCATCAGCTCTATAGAGATCAAAGAATGGTCAGATCTGTAGCTTATACCTATATCCCTCCTCTCTTTATGTTGAGGGCCAGACTGATGGTGCCCTGGCGACTAGGATGGATGGGGTCACCGCGCCTGTAGAATTTTCTACGCGGCAGCCCATCAACAGCAGTAAAGACCTGAGTGTTGTCTATCGGTGTGACACCCAGCTTTCTGCACACATGGAATAGGTTACTGCTGCAGGCAGTGATGGCCCTGTACAGCTGGTGTCTACTGTCGATCGGCAGGATGGCGGATGCCTGCAGACGAGCGCCGGGAAACACCCGCCTGCATTCCCGGACGAGCTGTTCCCAGACAGCGCTGGTCACTTCCTTCTGTTTGCAGTCGTTGTTCCCAACGTGGAAGGTCACCAGTACCAAACGCTGTGTGGGACGCGTGTTGTCGCTGGAGCCAGTTCAGCAGGTGGACAGTCCGCAGGCCAGAGACAGATAATACGTCTACTTTTTCTATAGGGTAGGTGGGCATCTTCTCTGCCTTGATGTTGCGAACAACAGAGTCTCCAATGACCAGTATTTGCTCCTCAGGAGACACTTTGTTATTACGCTGCTGCTGGCTGCTGGCGTGGTCAGACCCGTTGTTGACCGCAGGCAGGCCGCCGGTAATCCGTACTGGTATGAGTCGCTCTGGGCTCTTCTCGGCTGCACTCACAGCCTGTACTGCGGCAAGTTCTTGCAGAACGGGTGGAGAGGAGGAGTAACAGGGAGCAGCGATTGCGCTGCCTGTTACCTGGCGCGGAGACGCACAGCTGTCAACATTGGTAGACAGGTCTGTTTGAGTGTTACCACTCATGGCATCGTCTGAGCTGTTGGATGCCCGCAAGGGCTGACTTCTTTTTCAGCTGTTTTTGAATTTCCCTCAGGCGCTGCTTGTGGCTCTGTTTGGCGGAGGATAGTTGGTTGACAGTGCCGTCTGTGGCGTGTTGAGCTGTCTCCACACCAGTTAGCCTGTCGTCCAGACCGGACAACACTTCGCCCACACTTTTCTCCGTAACCTGTAGATCTCTGGCTCTCTTGACCGCCTCGTCACGGAGCTGACTCTCGAGATGATCAATCCTGGCTAGCTGGCTAGTGCTGTTGAAAGTCCTTTGAACAGTGTACTGACGTCAGCGCGAAGGTCCGTGATGAGGTTACAAGCACTTTTGAGTTGCGCTCGCAGAGTATCAGGGTCAGTGGTGTCCTCGTGAGGAAAGGTAGTCCCGAGGCCCGTGGTGGGTGCGGCCTCTGTATTACGTAATCCCAGTCCCGGAGACGCGGAAATAGAGTTCGTGTTTGGTCGGGTTGGGGGAAGGGGCGTGGCAGTGGACATTACACCATCAACTGTTGCCGCAACAAGTGATAAATCAGTGCGGGCGTTCTAAAGTGGCTGGCCAGTAGATATGGTGATGGGATTAGGCGGAGATGAGTGGTCGGATAGAAGGGGCGTCGGCTGATAATCCCTTGTGATTGACGACTCTGCTGGCTGCACAAGAAGAGAGACTTCTTTGTTGTCCGAGGGAGTGGAGAGGGTAGGCGTGATGGAGGTGTCTGCTAGAGAGACAGCCAACAGCAGGCCCCGTGAGGAGTTGGAAGGGGTGGCGGGTGAGGTGACGGTACTTTCTGTAACGTCAGAGGCAGATGCAAGATAGTTGCTGGTGACGGGGACATTGTCTGTAGGGTCCGCTCTACCGGCTAGGAGCTGTTGTACATAATCACAAAGGGCCCGGTACTCCGATCTCACCCACAGACCCTTTCTCCTCCCCTAAATCATGCAGGTGCCACCGGTTGTCCGCCTCTTCCTAAAGTGCACGGTGATGACGATAAGTTTGTTGTCGTCTGTATGTACCGGCCCTTCATATATCTTGACTATTGTCTTGGCCAGGTGATCAGGGACCGGGGTGTGGGGAGAGAGGTAGCCATCAAGGGTGACAGCTTCATTATCATAGTTGAAATCTTCCCATAACACATTGTGGACTCCTGCAGTGTGTTTGGGCAGAAGCTGCATGTATCTCACATACATGGCATTCCTCCACGTCTTGAGAATGTTGAGGGCATTAGCACCTTTACATTCAAATATTGTTTGGAGTTTGTCCAAGGTATCTCTCAGTACTGGGTCACAGGGGATGGTGGGAGTGGAAGGGGGTTGGTGTACAATGGCTATAGTTGTCATGGTTTCAGATAGGAACAGACATGTGATTTAGTGTGGGGCGGGAGCTGAGGATGGGTAGGCAGGTGTCACTGACAGAAATGTGGTTTATAGTTGGGGGGGGGGGGGAGCGATTGAGTGGCGGAGCAGTGGAGAGAGGCAGAGCCTGGGTAGGGGGGAGGAGGCGCCAGGAAAATAGAGCGGGGGTAGTGATGGGTGTGAGTGGGGGGGGGGGAGGGAATGGAAGGTGGGTAAGCAGGAGAGGAGAGGCGTGCAGAGGGTGGGTAGGGTGGAGGAGGTGCCAGAAACACGGGGCGGGGGCAGGGGTGGGGGGTGGGGAGGGAATGGAGGGTGGATAACAAGGAGAGGGCGGGCGTGACGAGGGTGGGTGGGGTAGAGGTGCCAGGAACAGGGGGCGAGGTGGGGATGTGGCCACACTGGGCAATTAGGTTACGCCCCCTTTTCACACACTGTTATCTGTTAGCCTCTTGCAGCATAAAACTATGAACGAAGAACTTTTCTGCCAAAACAAAAAATCCACGCGGAGCACATCACAGGAGAAGCTATTTCAGCAATTCTTAAAAAAATTAAGAGTTAGCGTTTTTCACAACACTCAAATGCATTAAGTACCCCATGACAAAACTGTCGTCTGCAAGCCTGCATACAACCGTGCACATGCCCCAATTAGGCTCCCATGAACACACTAGGTCGACTAAAATTACCCAGATTTTGCTCTTTTTCACACCACCTGTCATGCCTTTTGTTGCTCAAAACGCCAAAAAAGGCATACAATTGAAGTTTTACACCCTAAAAAAATGGCAAAAAGGGAGGAAATTTTTTGAACTATTTCTGGCGGAAAAGTTACTACATGCACCGGAAGCAATTGCCCTGTGTGGCCTGTGTGTTGGCGTAAGTCAACTGTGGGGTTCTAGCTGGCATGGACTGATGACGTACGATGCCGGACCTGCCAAGCTGATGATCCTAGGCAGATAAGGCTGGAACTGTTTACACGGACGCGGGTCAGGCGTGACCACCCGACGGATAGACTGCAGCGCCGACAGCGCCGCCTTGTGTAAACACATCTGGCAGCAGTTTCGTGGCAAAGACAGCAGTCTTAGTATGGTGAAGTCTGACTAGTCCATGGAACATGCAGCGTACGGGCTGAAGGAACGTTAAAAAAAGAAAAAAAACAAACATGATTTTTTTTTTTTTTTTTTTTTTTTTTACTCACTATAAACACGGTATGTTGAGATAGTATGCAAGTCTACTCTTCGTCGCAGTAAGCATTTGAAGTCCAGGACAAAGAAATTACTTGCAGTAAACAGCACGTTACAGTCCGGTATAATGAACCACAATGGAAAATGTGAAAAAGTTCCAAAATGTCACACACAACAAAACACCACACGATTAATTCACCACTGAATATGAAATCCCCAAATATTCAGATATCCAAGGAGACCACAAAGTAATGTACGCAATTAGAAAACAAAACGTCCGATTAACGTAGATTAGTAGAACACAATACAATCCATCAAACTGATATCTCGTCCGCTTGACTGTTCAGCGGAGCGAACGGAAAAGTCGACCGCTTCCTCCGGCGGTCGCGGTGAGAGAGAGAGAGAGAGAGAGAGAGAGAGAGAGAGAGAGAGAGAGAGAGAGAGAGAGAGAGAGAGAGAGAGAGAGAGATGGTGATGATGAAACGTTTTTTTGACAGGATATTTTAGGCGAAACGCCTCTCTTACAAACTGTCCTGTTAGGAAAGAAACATTAATAGCAAAAAGTAAGAGAAACACAATAAATCGAAACATGAAGAAATAAACGGAAATGGACAAAAATAAAAAATAAAAAAAAAACAAACAGAGAGAGAGAGAGAGAGAGAGAGAGAGAGAGAGAGAGAGAGAGAGAGAGAGAGAGAGAGAGAGAGAGAGAGAGAGAGAGAGAGAAATGGTGTGAATCCTCGCGACTAAAACCGCTACCGACACGCAACGGGTTAAAAAAAAAAAAAAACATAAATTGAGTACAGACAGCGACTCATGCGTAATATGATAATGAGATGCAGTTTATAACAATTGAAGAGGGCTGTATTACTTGTTATTATTAAAATGTAGACATAATACCTCAAGGATTTCCCTAAAATAAAAGAACAATTTGAGGTGTGGTATGAAAACCCTTTTTCAGGAGAGGAAAAGAAACACGTTTCGGATGGAAGATCCGTCATCAGGTTGTTGTTTCGTTTTAATTCTGGCATCTTTTGTACGCCATCAATTGATGCTGATTTCAGATTGTTCACCTGGCTATTACGGCTCTACCTGTACACCGTGTGGTTTGGGGTGTCAGGAAGGAGTGTGTCAGCAGGACGGTATGTGCAGCTGCAAACCTGGATGGACGACTCAATACTGCAACGCATGTAAGACTGATACGCGTGAGATTAAGGTGTAACTTGGGAAGACAATGTATCCACAGCTGTTGAGGCGCTTCCTCGGTCGCTCCTTTATGCGACTATGACATTTTGGTCTATTTGTATGCGAATTTGTGTCGTTGACTGCTGATGTTCTTGCAAGAAAAAAAAATTATAGCATAGAAGTGGAGTATTCGTATACTCTGTCATTTCTAGACTAAAATGCCAGAACGCACAATGTTACTATGGATTAAACAGTTGCAGAAGTCTCAGTCGCGAGGTCTGTTATAAATGATATTATATGAATACTCCACTTCTATGTTTTATAGAACCTTTCACAACTGCACAATAGCGATGTAGGTCGAAGCCATCGTTTAAACAGGAGCGACGCATTTAATTTCGTAAATAGCATACAATAGCTCCAACTCAACAGTTGAATCAACAAATAAAATTCGTAAGTTTAAGTCGATGGACAGTAAATTGGATTTTTGGTGGGTTACTAATGACACTTGGATTGTTCACATTTAGATTGTTCATATATATTTATTTATATATATTTTTTTTTTTAATTTTTATTTATAATTTTTACATGTTTATTATTGGCATTTGATTTTCGAAACTTTTTCATTGAACAAGTTCATTACATTAATGAACAATGTTTGCGATATAACCATTTTATCCCATTCATCCCAGACGCACTAAAGCAGGAGATCGGTCGAACATGATAATTCAAGGGTAGTGCTTGATTAGCTTGGCACCCGTTGACGCCAAACTAATCTGGCACCACTCTTGAGTTATCATGGTCGATCCATCTCCTGCAACTGGTGTATAGTCATTAGATGACGCCTCCAAAATTTGGGAAATACGGCCGGCGGGCTGAATGAGTTATATGATTACAATTGTGGATGTCTGAACAGCGTGCCCACAGGGACGGTACGGACAGAACTGCGCATCAGAGTGTGGAACAGGCTGTGATGGAAACAAGTGTGACGCGGCCTCTGGTGCTTGTAACTGCAGCTCCAACAGGTGGATAGGACCAGAGTGTAGAGGTAAAAAGCGGACAATATACTACGTAAAGGTCTGATGCAGTCAGTGTTTCCGAATATAGTTTGGTGTTCCATAATGCCCTTTTCGACATTTTTTCTGAACTTGTCACTACAGCTGTCTCAATCAATTCTGCTTTTGTTATTTCTTTTTGTCTCTATACCACCTTTCTTTTCATATTTTTCATTTATATCAATAATTATTTTAATTCATTCAGGCCGGCGCACGTATTTACCAAATTTTGGAGGCGTCATCTAACGACTATGCATCAGTTGCAGGAGATGGATCGACCATAATAATTGAAAGGTAATGCCAGATTAGCTTGGCGCCAACAGGCGCCAAGCTAATCTGGCACTACCCTTGAATTATCATGGTCGACCCATCTCCTGCTGTAGGTCGTCAGGGCAAAATGGGTTCAATAAGTCTAGTACACTTTGTGCTTCAAAGCGTAAAGTAGGCTGGGGAGGGGTGTTCGATTTATGTCTTTGTACTGTATTATGTGTATCGTGTTTTTGTATGTTGTTGTTGAGACAAGTCAACCTCTATTTTGTATTAAGCCTATCCAACTCTCCATTGTGTATTATTATGCGTTTAATGATCTGTACTGAAAATCACACAACGAATTACACAAATGTAACATCCTAAACCGGTCATAATGATAATTAAATACACCTAAAACATGCACAACCCATTAGTGTTCTGCTAATATATCAATTTAGCGCCCGTTGCCTAAAAGGTAACTAGGGTGAACGTCTCCTCAGATCAAAGTCTTGCGGACTAAAACTACCGGCGTAAAGTGGGATATTGTTTGTAATTATCTGCTGCGGGTGTGTTACAGATTGCTCTAGTGGTAACTATGGAATCTACGCTGATGGCAGTGCCCGTCCTACAGACTGTGTTTCGTGCGGCCAGGGGTGTAACGAACAGGCTTGTAACGTCAAGTCCGGCAACTGTACCTGTCTCCCTGGGTGGCAACCACCACGATGTAACAGCAGTGAGCACGTTTATTTAAAGCTATACTTAATTATTTTGTTGTTGCTAATATTAAATCCCTTTGCCGGTGCATGGTGATGTGAATTTCGAGCTTAGTTTGCTGCTTGGAACAGAGTGAATGCACACAGTTTATGGTTAACCGACCAGAAAGCAACTCAGTTGCAACGTGTGTTCAATTACTATTTTATTGCAAACTTTTGTGCGAAGAGGGGCTCAAGTGAAAAATGGTGGCCACTGACCGTTGCCTCAAAAGTACAGAGTATTTTTCACAGTCACAAATATAAGGGACAATTGTTCACTTTTCTCTGTTCATTTCAAATACAGTATCCCAAGGTTTGCGGAAGCAGCTATTCCAGGTTCTTTTTTGTCTATCGTATTTAAAGAATACGGTAGACTTTGAAATAAGGTTTGGGTCGGAGCGCATTCCGGAGCATGCACATGACGTTTCTGGCGTGCGGCGAAAAATTCTGGCAAAAGAAGTAGCACGATAAAAATGACGTCACGCTAGCTACTCAAACCTTGCTAGAGAACGTCGATTTGGCACCAAACGCCGTGTATGTGTGTGTGTGTGTATGTGACAGCGCCTAGAACCCGCGTTTGAGGACGGACAAGCTTGATATTTTAGGATATTGTCCCTAAAAGAAATATCTCGGGAACTATATATCGATTATTTTTTTAATTAATATGCTCATCGGCAACAAAATGGCCATTTTACAAAAACCGGTTGATCCACACTGTAGTCCGTAATTTTTCTTTATTTTTACTACATATTTTGCATATAGCTAGATACAAGGGAGATATTGAATGAGTTCGTTAACGAGCATTGTACCTCTAGGACATTTTAAGTGATAATTAAATTTAAAAAAATATATATATATTTTCAAATTTTGGGGATTAATTTCATGAAATTATATGCGTTAATCTTACAAAAATAGAATTTGTTTATGATTTTTTTTCTCATTAATAATCACATGATTTTTCGTATACGGTATTTACATAAGCTTACAGTTTGTCTCGGCTGTCGGGTACGATTAGGTCAATTGTGAAAGTATGCCCTAGGTCTGAAAATCAGACAATGTGCTGCACCACTTTCTAGGAGTCATTTGTAAAACAGGTGACATAACTTTAATTTTTCTTTTACGAAAAACACTATCTTCTCATTAATACCCACACGTTTTTTCATAAACAGTGTTTGCATAAGCCTGCTGTTTGTCCCGGCCTTGGGGTAGGATTACATCAAATTGTCACCTGTAAGCCCCTAGGCGTGAAAATCAGCAAGAAAATGGCAAAGTTGTAATTCTGATACGTCAAATGTTAGTACTGCGATGAGTGACGTATAACATCGAGTCGTCACTATGAACACAGCGTCGTGGGACTAATGATGCCATGACGTGAAGCTTGAAGTGAGGTCATTTCGCTGCTCGTGCTATTGTTCTTCTTCAGAATAGCTATGATACGCCAGACCACGAATGGCGGGAGTCGCCGTGTGTCCATCTTTATTTCTGTTTGCCAGTGTGTGTGGATCAGAGGATTGGTTAGAGTAGTAGGAGATGGATTCGTGTCGCTACACGAGCCCATAAAGCGTACTAATGGCGGGAAGCGCCGTGTGTCCGTCATTATTTGTGTGCGCCGACGTGTGCGTTGATCAGAAGTTGGCTTAGAGAGGAGGGAAATAGGTCAGCGTATTAAGCCTAAAATATGAACAATTCTGAATGTTCCATAAAGTTAAACGCATCTGAGCTCCAAACAATACAGTAGACTTTAGGATGAAATCCTCATCTTGTTTTTAACAAGTGAATACACGTGGTGCAACATAGTCATTGAGGCAGATTATCTGGATCAGAAGAAGTAAGCTTTAGCTCCGGGGTAACAACTAGAGTCCTGTTCTTGTTACAGTGCGTTCTGCTACATTATTATGTGTCACGTAGCGTGCCCAGCCGGCAGATACGGGCAGGACTGTGGCGGGACGTGTGGAGCGGGATGTCAGGGCGGCGACTGTGACGATCAAACAGGAACCTGTACATGCATGGGGCACTGGAAACAGTCACTCTGTGATGGTTGGACTCTCTCTCTCTCTCTCTCTCTCTCTCTCTCTCTCTCTCTCTCTCTCTCTCTCTCTCTCTCTCTCTCTCTCTCTCTCTCTCTCTCTCTCTCTCTCTCTCTCTCTCTCTCTCTCTCTCTCTCTCTCTCTCTCTCTCTCTCTCTCTCTCTCTCTCTCTCTCTCTCTCTCTCTCTCTCTCTCATAGGGATCATCGGGTACGTCCATCTACTGCAGTCTACCAACAGTGGATTTGAGGTGTTATGGATGGACACGGATTTTAACAATAAAACAAATACACGAACAGACTTCAACATACGCACTCGTGCCGCCGGCATCCCCGACACCCTCGCAAAGACGTTTGTGCAAGTGAATCGGTCGGGTGTCAAATGCATTAGGGTCAGCCTGTACTACAAGTTCAACCGTAGTCTGGGAGGCACGTGTCTGATCCAGGGATTACGTGCTGACGAGTGGGTACAGAAGGAGTTCCACCAGCTGTTTTGCCCTCGTCAGGTCACTGCAAAGCCTCTCAGACGAAGATGATGTACCACCACCCACTATTAGTCACTTTCCCCTGTGTGCCGTCAGCCAGCTACCCCACAACCCACCCCCTCAACATCCCTTGTTCTCCGACCTGCCCAGCGACGAATGGGATGCTGACCATGCGTCTAGCGGCCAGACCACGCTCATACGACGTCACCTGGCCCTTCTTCCAGCGCGCGAGCCCCGCACATCCCATGCTACTGATCCTGCCTCTGGGTGTGTGGGCGGGGCCCCGGCCACCAGTGTTCTCCGCCAGCCAACCTCCTCGCCACTCATCCCCCGGACTGACCACTCAACTGAGATTAGCGTTACCTTGTGTGATGAAGTGACCAACGGAACTCCGGATGTGGCTAGCACATCTTCCATCCACCCTCCCTCGATAAGTGATAGGTCTTACCCCTCCCTCTCTCCCGTCCACCCTCCATCCACCAGTGATATAACAAACCCCCACCCTCTACCGTCTACCTTTCCCCCACCAGTAACACGCTTAGTCTCCCACCCTCTCCCGTCCACCAGCCGGCCACGCCCACCACCCACCCTCAGTCAAACGTGGCCACGCCCACCACCCGCCCTCAGTCAAACGTGGCCAGATCTCCTCTTTCTGCGTGTCCACCTGAGGTCACAAACAGCAACGGTCCCGCTACTAATCCAGACCAGGAACATTAACCACGTATCACCCCAGACCCGGAGCCAATAATTATCCCAGCGCTCCAGACCGTCCTGCCTTTCCGCCAGTTGGCGGTCTTGCCAGCACTGCGGTCTCTAGCGCGGCTCCAAGCGCCTTCGGTCGCGCGCCTTCGCCAGTACATCACCACACTGTCTGCAGGTCTGTCCGCAGCCATGGCCAGAATCAACCAGCTCGACAGCCTGCTGGGTGATGAGGCCGTGGAAAGGGCACGCGACCTGAAGGCGTCAGACCTGTGCCTGTGCAGCAAGTTGGGTGGCCTGGAGGAGAGGCTAACCGGCATGGAGACACCACAGCATGCCACTGACGACAAAGTGGACAGACTGTCTTCTGCCCGACAAAGCCACGGCCATCTAATCCGGGAGATGCAGAAAAAGATGAACACACAGCTTGCTGTACCACCCACTCCCTCCTCACACCTACCGCCATCCGCCATCTCACCACCCCAATACACACTCGTACCACCCCTATCCCCACCCCAACCACCAGTAGCGCCCCAGGCCGCAAGTACTGACTGCCAGAGGATTACTGTCCGGGTCACGTCAGGAAATCCCCGTACAAACAACTGCCCCAGTGGACCTCAGGCAGTTAAAGCTACCGTTACCAAGCCATCACAAGCCGCTGCCCGTAGCAACAAGCAGGACGGTGTTAACCCGCGTGGTCTCCAAGGCCACCACTCTCCTTCCGGCGCCGCCCCCATCCGCGTCCTCGTCTCCGCCACGGACAGTGCCAGCGTCCACACGACCAGCGGACAGGTCAACGTGCGGCGGGAGCGTGGCGGAGCGAATCGAGACAGTGCCAGCGTCCACACAGCTAGCAGACAAGGCAATGCACGTGGGCGTGGCGGAGCAAGTCGGGACAGTGCCAGCGTCCACACAGCTAGCAGACAAGGCAATGCACGTGGGCGTGGCGGAGCAAGTCGGAACAGTGCCAGCGTCCACACAGCTAGCAGACAAGGCAATGCACGTGGGCGTGGCGGAGCAAGTCGGGACAGTGCCAGTGTCCACACAGCTAGCGGACAAGACAATGCACGTGGGCGTGGCGGAGCAAGTCGGGACAGTGCCAGCGTCCACACAGCTAGCGAACAAGGCAATGCACGTGGGCGTGGCGGCGCGACTAGTGACCCCGCTGAGGTGGTGATGCAACACGCCGTGCGACCGGACACCACCACCCTGATAGTCGGCGACTCCGTCCTCAAGTACATCTGTGAGGACAAGATGGCTACCGCCCCCAACGACAAGGTGCAGGTGATGTCTGTGTCAGGCCTGCAGACTGCCCACCTGTGCAACTGGCTTGCCGGGCAGCCAGTAGCCCCCAGTGTGCTCCTTATCACCTTCCACACTGGGGTCAATGACTGCAAAGGCGGGCACGAAGTTACACCGCACATGTGGAAAGCTCTTCTTGACCTGACCAGATGCTACTTTTCACATGCCTACATACAGGCCTCAGTAATTATCCCCGCCAAAGGTGACGTCCCGTACAATGACGTGATCCAGCGGTCCAGCGCCAGCCTCCGGCGGGTGTGCAGTGAAGTGGGGATTACCTACATCGACAACAAGATAATCTTCACTGCACCATCCGGCGCTCCTCGCAAGGCCCTGTACAGGAAGCAGGACCGTATATACCCCAGCATGCAGGACGTCACCAGTCTCGCCCTACGCAACAAGCGTGGTGGCCGCCTGCTTCCCCAGCCCTACAGAGCCGAGGATAGTTACAATGAGTACCGAAACCACACAGGTTCTCTCCCTCAATTCGCTATGCGTAGCGAATCAAGGGTGGCAAACAGTGTGTGTCCAGACAAAACGGAACACAAGCAGATCTACTCCAGTTTGGTTGCCGGGCAAGAGCGGCCGGCGGCCTTAGAAACGAACAGTCGGGCTACTTGCGCCTTCAGTGCAAGGGGCACACATAGTGGGACTGAAAACAGTCTTTCGTGCCAGCCGCGCCTTTCCAGACTTCAGCCATGCAGTGTACGTACTTTCAGCCACAGACTGGCTACACTCCGCACACCTTTAGCAATCCAGACATGGCGCGAACCAGATATTCCCAGCACTATATACCCAGTCATGATGACCACCCCTTTTTCATGCCAAGGGGTATCATTGACTATTGGGCTCGACAACAGAATGCGGCCAGATTACATTAGCTTTTAGCAGATCATCGACACCAGTTCTATTTCCTTTACAAATGATATGACGTTCACTTTCAAGTTCTTTGTGTTGTATTCTGCACGTTGTTGTAGAACTGATTTATTAGGTTGGCTGCTGACTTTTTACAGCAGTGTATTTCAGTATTGCGGTGTGAGTGTACATCATTCATTCTGTGTGTGTTACTCGTCTCACTAGTGTTTCGAGGCACAAAACTTTTGCCTCTTTACCTTATATACCTAAGTATCAGGTATCCCGGACACATTTCAGAATTTATCTCTGTGTGCCTCTACATTGTGCCGACGGACTTACTTCCCCTGCCACGCAGCGGGATTGTTCAGCCGTGAATGTGTGCAGTGTGAGGAGCGGATTAGTCCCGCTAAATTCTTAATTAAACGAACTTTAGTTCTCGAACTCTGACGGTCTAGAGTTCACAATCTCGGGCGAACCAGGTTGATTCTTAATTGGACGATCTAAAGATACGGCAAACCTAGTTTAAAGTAGTTCACGAACCTCGGCAAACCATAGTTCGCTTTTGGAAAAAGTTCGCTCAAGGTGTTGAGAGTTCCAAGGCGAACCTTTTCTCTGACTGGTCAAAACTTTTACCCTCTTCTGCGTTGGAGATAAGAAGATAGTCACCGATTCCAACAACTATGGCGGACGGCGATATTTCACTCGAGCGAAGAACAAGACCTATTTTTATTGATTTGTGGGAGGCGCAACGCTGTTTGTGGGATCGCTACTGCAAGGAGTACACAAACAAAAATCGTCCAAATCGCGAAGCGGCATAGCGGCAGCCATTTTGAACACATTCGCAGACAGTCCGTACGCCGAATCAAGCCGCAGTTAAGAAAGAGAACCATGACAAACGTGGTTTGCTGAAGTTCCCCTAGGTTCGTCAACCTCAATTAAGAAAGAAACCAAAAGATAGCCGTTCTTCTCCAATCTAGGTTTGCCGATCAAAAGTTCGTCCAATTAAGAACAGCTCTAAGTGACCGCTGTGTTTTATTTACTGCTCGCAATTCGGTAGGCCCATCCGTGAACTCTTGTTCATCAAACTTTTCACTTATTTCTTTTAGGTTTCGCCGACAAAGTGTGCTTGGTTGATTTGAACAGTCCTCTTGTATAATCTGCGCTCAGAGGAGACTTTTTCAATTTATATTATTGTGTGTGTGCGACCAGAATATTCTCTCACGTTCATGGCATATGATCGCCAGATACACATTGGGCACTTAAATGTGTATCAGTTAGCCAACCAAATTCCCGATCTTTGTGTGTTCCTAACTCAACCCAGGCCCTTTCATGTGTTCGGTGTCACAGGATCGCGCCTCAACTCTAATATCGGTGATGAGGCCGTTTCTATCCATGACTTCACTGTCTTGCGTCGCGATGCCGATTACAGACGGGCATTGCAGTATACATTCACAGTTCGGTCAGCGGTATTACCCGCAGGCGTAAGGACCTGGAGTAACAGACAGTTGAATGTGTTTGGGTTGAGTTGAGAGCAGACAAATCCAGCCCCGTGCTGATCAGATTCCTGTACAGAAACCCAGCATCATCGTTTCAATGGTTTGACGAGTTTTCTGCTATGATGGATAAAGTAAGAAAGTCAAGCTCTGAAATAATTATTCTGGGTGATTTCAATATCAACATGATTTTTTAGTAATCCTGCTTGGGAGTGCACTATTTCTATGTTTGGGTTAAAGCAAATGGTTAGCACAGCAACCCGTGTTAGTTCTACTTTCTCCACTCTAGATGACCATATATTATACACTACCAGTAAGTCAAGGGTGGTGGGAGTAGAAGTGCCCTAGGTTGGGATTAGTGATTACTATCCTGTGTGATGCTGCTGGACCTTAAACGCGGATAATTCTTTCCGCAAGCATCGGCACACAACCATTAGATATAGATCGCTTAAACACTTTAAGAGGGATGTATTTTTAAACGATTTAAGTTATACGCCATTCGATACGGTCTGCCACCATAGTGATCCTAACGAGGCTTTATCTGAATGGTACATATTGTTTCTTGGTGTTCTTGACACACATGCCCCGTTTAGAGAGAAACGTGTCAAAAAGCACCAGCTGCCCGCCTGGTTAAATAACGAAATCAAGGGTGCCATGCAAATCCGAGATGAATATAACAGAAAGAAAGATTTTGCATCCTTTCAAAAACAAAGAAATTATGTAAAGTCGATAAAGAGAAAGGCTCAGAGGGCCCTCTTTCACCGACTTATGAATGGCAAAAGGGATATTATATCTGTTTGGCGTGCGCTGAACGCTTTCACGAGGTCGAAAATTACTGCTCAGTGAACAAACATCCCAGCTGATATATTTAATCAGCATTTTCTTTCTGCCGCCAGTACACTTCTCCAAACCACATCTCCCGAACAGCCATCTGTGGTGTCAGAACAATTGAGAAGGTTCTGTAATAAAAGATTGACTCCCGATACATCACTTAATATTCCATTTTTAACGGTTCATGACGTGTGAAAATCCATCTCGGCATTAAAAAATAAACTGACGTCTGGCCATGACGGTATTAGCAGCGCTGTTGTCAAACTGGCTCTGCCGTATATCAGATTTGTTAACGTACCTTTACAACCTTTGCATTCAGCAAGTTAAATTTCCTTCCAGAAAAGGCAGCAAAGGTGATACCATTACCTAAAACAAAAGACCTCACTGACCCAAACAAGTTTAGACCTATTTCCATGCTATCAACTTTGTCTAAACCGATTGAAAGGCACACCCACACGCATTTGCATCATTATCTCGAAAAACACAAACTCATTTATTCACTGCAATCGGGCTTTCGTCACACTATTGTCACACAGCGCTAACACGTTTAGTTGATAGATGGCTGACCGCGATGAATAGCGGTCAAATGACTGGGCTGTCTTTTGGGATCTCTCGAAAGCTTTTGACCTCGTTAATCATGAGAGTTTAATTCAGAAGCTTGCTGTCTATCGGGTAAGTGCTGGCACACTTGCGTTCATACACGTATATATATTGTTTTAATTCTTTTTATATTTTTATTTTTTATTATTACTTTTTATTCTTTCTGATGGTGGGGGGGGGGGGGTATGGGTACTTATATATATTTTATCTTTTGCTGTATCGTCTGATGTATTTTTATATGTGTAGAGTAGCAGGACAGTTTGGAAGATAGGCATTGCTATGCCTGAATAGCGGTCAAATGACTGGGCTGTCTTTTGGGACCTCTCGAAAGCTTTTGACCTCGTTAATCATGAGAGTTTAATTCAGAAGCTTGCTGTCTATCGGGTAAGTGCTGGCACACTTGCGTTCATACACGTATATATATTGTTTTAATTCTTTTTATATTTTATTTTTTATTATTACTTTTTATTCTTTCTGATGGTGGGGGGGGGGGGGGGTATGGGTACTTATATATATATTGTATCTTTTGCTGTATCGTCTGATGTATTTTTATATGTGTAGAGTAGCAGGACAGTTTGGAAGATAGGCATTGCTATGCCTAAAACTTTTTTATCGTGAATAAAAACGTTTCATCATCATCATCATCATCATCATTACGTCATATCTGCACGAGCGCACACACTATGTCAATGTGAATGGGACAAACTCACGTGAGGGGATGATAGTACAAGGAGTACCACAAGGATCTATCCTTGGTCCATTATTGTTTTCTGTCTATATAAACGATCTTCCACTACATATGTCTGACGCCAGTGTAACCTGCAGTCTCTTTGCAGACGGCGGAACTCTTGACGTTTCATCATCAGATATATATTGTATAACTAGATCTCGTCAGAGTAGTTTGAATGATGTTTCACTGGTGTCAAAATAATTCCATGCTACCGAATCCTTCCAAAACTAAATATATGCTGATTATCACTAGACAAAAACATCAGCTGAACCCCCTCCATTAAAACTCGCATTTAATGGCCAGTCTGTTGAGCAAGTCAGCTAGCAGTGCGTGCTTGGAATCACCATAGACGACAAGCTGTGCTGGCAGAATCATTTTGCAGATGTTTGTAAAACAATATCTAAAAAAATATACCTACTTTTCAAAGTGCGATTTTTCACTGACGAATCTACCAGAAACAAAAATTCTATTGTGCTCATGTTCAGTCACATTTGGATTATGCTTCTACTATCTGGGACGGGAGTAGTGATGCTAAATTTATACGACTCAACTCGCTCCACAGAAGGGCCATTAAACTAATTCTTGACAGACCCACAGAAAGCTTTATACAGATGACAAATTCAAGTTGCTAGCTGTCTTACCTCTTCACAAACTTTTTAT
>BTPG01000003.1:247652392-247694892 GCA_036245525.1 Semisulcospira habei | reverse complement strand
TAGTGAGCGTCCGCAGAGCTGCCCGCGCGCGTGGTGACTGTTTTGCATATCAGCACGGACAGTCATCAGACCATTACGCCATTTTCAACTGTCTCTGGCTTTTCTGACTTTTGATTTGTTTGTGTGCTCATGTACCTCATGTAGTGGTGTCTGGAGTATTCAAGGAGGGGGTTTCACCTATAATGGGGGGTGGGGGTGGGAGGGGGACAAGTCGTCTCTCGAAGGTTAGAGAGTAGTCCACCACTATAGGTCCCCACTTTGACACTCAACTCCCACTTGTGGCTCCAAGTAGCTGCACCATACGCAGCGGCCACGCCACGGGCAACAGCTTCGACTGGCTGGCTAAACCAAGTGAGGGGAAAACGGGGGTCTTAAACCCTTGGTGAGGCAGGACTTGCTCGTCCTAGCATGCAAAGTCTGTCACCGGCCGACTGGGCGGAGGAAACTCAATGAAGGGTTCAACGGCCAAGAGGGCGGGTCAGCAGTGCACTGGGGAGTGCATAGGGCATGTCAGAGCACATAAGAAGACATGGCCATTCACTGCAGCCAAGGAAGTTACCAGTTGTATCGTCTCATCGTGTCACTGGACCTGATTTATGCGGCCGAGAGGGTGGGGTTGCTCCAGCGCAACAGCTTCTCCACCAAAATCTCCTTCACGCGCAGGTTTTGTGCATGGATCTTCATCTTCACCAAATCTGCTTCTTCATCTACTTTTTGCTTCTGCCACCTCCAGAAGTCCTGCGGCAATGGGGAACGGGCGAACCGACAGGTAGAAGTTACTACTGGGAGTCGTAGCTCCAGACCTGCACGTAGGCGGCCTGTAGACCAGTGGTCGCTCTTCCCTTTACTAGGGGCAGCAGCGAAGTTCGGCAGCATCCCAGGCGACTGAGCAGCCCTCTTCAGGACAACACTGCTCACCCTAGTAAGTGAGAGAACTAGAAAAGGTGTTCCAAACATTGCTTGCCCTACACCAAACCGGTCAGCTTACCGCGGCTGGCGGTTTAACCATTTTATGCGGTCGAAAAGTAAAACAAGAAAGAAACTTATCCTCGGTACGTGGAACATATAAACCCTGTTGGACAGAGATCAGGCGCAGAGACCGCACAGAAGAACAGCCCTCGTAGCCAAGGAGCTGGCGACATATAAGATCGACGTTGCGGCCCTTAGTGAAACCAGATTTGCTGACGAAGGCTCGATCTGTGAACCTGATGGTGGGTACATCTTTTTCTGGAAGTTGTCCAGTCAAACTGCGACACATCCGCATCCTTCGACATTTCCAACGGTGTGAAACAAGGTTGTGTTCTTGCCTCCGTGATGTTCAACCTTTACTTCACGTGTGTCCTGACCCATGCAGTACGTGACCGTGAGAAGGGAGTGTACATGAATTACAGACTAGACGGCTCTCTCTTCGAACTCCGTCGTCTGAACGCCAGGACCAAGACCATCGAGAGACTGATCCTTGAGGCGCTGTTTCCCGATGACTTTGCGCTGATGGCGCATACGGAGTCTGACCTCCAGACCATCGTCAACAGGTTCTCGGAAGCCTCTCGCCAGCTTGGCCTCACTATCAGTCTCAACAAGACCGAGGTCCTGCACCAACCAGCCCCAGGCACAAGAGCCCCCCCCCAAAAAAAAAAAAAAAAAAAAAAAAAAAATGTATATCGAAGGCACCGAGCTGAAGACTGTCGACCAGTTCAGGTATCTGGGGAGCATCATCTCTTCTGGCGGTACTATCAACAAGGAAATAGCAGCTCACATCAGCAAAGCCAGCCAAGCCCTGGGTCGTCTGCGCACACGTCTGTTGAATAACAACAACGTCAAGCTTTCCACCAAGATCAAACTCTACAAGGCAGTAGTCCTTCCCAGCCCTTCTACGACTGTGAGTCATGGACGCTGTAGAGAAAACACCTCAAGCAGCTTGAACGTTTCCACATGAGATCCCTGCCCTCACTCATGGGCAAGACCAGGTGATAAACCTGGCAAGACCAGGTGATAAACCTGGAAGTCCTGGACAATGCTGGCCTAGTGCGTGTTGAAGCCTTGATCTTAAAGACACAACTTCGCTGGACAGGTCATGTCATACGCATGGATGATTCTCGCATGCCACGCCAACTCCTGTATAGTGCACTCTCAAAAGGCCACAGGAAGCAAGGACGGCCAAAGAAACGCTTCAAAAACTGCCAAAAAAGACAGCCTCAAGTGCTGCGTCTTCCCGGTAAAGGAACTTGAAGCGCAAGCACAAAACAAATATAGATGTCGTGCCGCCACCAGGAAAGCCTGCACGCTCTTTGAACACAATCGGCGCGAACGGATCACCAGTGCCAGAGCTCGCAGAAGGACAGCGTCGACTCTCCTCACAGCAACATTCCAGTGCCCCTATTGCCCTCGCAGGTGTGGCTCCAGGATTAGCTTGGCCAGCCACACCCGCACCCACAAATAGAAGTCATGCACAATGACGACATCATCGGTTTTCGCTGGTCTACCCATGTACCTATTTTAATCACTTTTCAAAATATTTACATGAAATTCATGATGCGTTCTACCAAGTTTGCGTTTTAATAATTGTATCGCTTAATATTGTTAACTCATTCAGCCCACACATGTACTTCCCAAATTCTGGAGGCTTCATCTAACGACTACGCACCTGTTGCAGAAGATGGGTCGACCTTGATATTTCAGGGGTAGTGCCAGAGTAGCTTGGCGCCAAGCTAATCTGGCACTACACTAGAACTATCATGGTCGACCCATCTCCTGCTGTAGTGCGTCATGGCTAAATGGGTTTCGAAAATAGCTTAAAGATTATGGAAAGGTGTCTGCTCGCTGGTGAATTTGGACCTATGGCTCCAGGACGTGGGGTTCAAATCACAGACTGCCGCATACTGTTTCATCAAAATATGGTTGCGTGTATCTAAACGCACATAAAGGTACATGTACAGTCACTTTATATGTCTATGGTCGATTATAATTATGCCCACGCCCTTCGAATACGATTTTGTGTAACAAAACTCCTAAACCTAAGTAATAAAGATAACAAGTATAAGTTAAATAAAATAAAGCTGAGTAATAAAGTTTTATCATCATTATTTATCATTATTCATCATTATTCTTCGTCGTCGTCATCTTCATCATCATCTTCTTCTCGTTCTTCTTCTCCCCCTGTGTGTGTGTATATATATATGTGTGTGTGTGTATATATATGTGTGTGTGTATATATGTGTGTGTGTGTGTGTGTGTGTGTGTGCGTGAGTGCGTACGTATGTGTGTTTGTATGTGCATGCGCATGTGTGTGTGCGTACGTGTGTGTGTGTGTGTGTGTGTGTGTGTGTGTGAGTGTGTTTGTGTGTGTGTAGGTGTGTAGGTGGGTGGGTGTTTTACATTCTATTAGAAGAATGTGTACGAATACTTTCTTTTTGTTTGTCATGACGCTAGTGCAGTCTCATGACAGTGTCAGCGTGAATATTGGCGGTGTGGCCGGAGGTGTGGTGGCTGTTGTCGTCGCTATCGCCATTGGTGTTGTTGCCGGCGTCATTTTCTTCAGGTGAAAACTGTCATAGACTGTCTTTCACACAAATTGTACATGTTACACTTATAAAATGTGAGCTTGCAAAGTCTGCATGCTTCTGACATAAGATCTGTTCCTCTTTGAAGTCGTTGTAGTGGAAGACATGTCCAGACTATTTCTTCTACCAAAATCCGTTGTCATAATTATGCCTTCGCGAGGCCATTTTCTTGGATCTGGTTAGCTTCTTCAAATGGACTTAATTATTTGCATTGCAGGCCTCTAGCGAACATAAATGGTGATTCAAGTTTTGTCACGCAATTCAACAATACAATCATAAGTAAAGCTAATTATTTAAACTCAAATGTTCCATTGCGGGCTCAACGTTGTCTTGCCCCAACTAATACTTTGATACCCTTATTTTCACAATCCATGTGAGTATATAAGCAGGTAGCAGAAAATTCTTCCCGTTATTCGTGTCAGTGGAACTCTTATACGTGCACGAGATAAAAAGAGTAAAAAAAAGTCTTCAATTGTACGACTTCCATGTCAATCAAATATACTTTCTTTAATGAGAAAAACTAAATATTCTGTAAACATTAAAAGCGAAGTTAGGTTGTTGTTTTTTTTCATCATTAATTTGTAATAGGCATGCTAAGAATATTCATTTTGCGAACTATTAACCTTATAGTATTTTTCGCTTTAATTGTCTGCTCCTGTAAAGTGGTGGTTGTAGTCGTAGTATGATGCAATCACACCAGCCAGATTCTAGTAAAGAAACCTCACACAGTTGAAGCTCGTCACACGTGGCACAAGGTTGTAGACAGCACTGGAGTCATCATCATCATCATCATCAGTCCCTTGCCCGAACTGGGCGTTGGGGGGGGGGGGGGGGGGACTGAAAGGCAGCAGCAACAGACAGTGCTCTCCACTGAGTTCTATTTTGGGCGGTGGCAAGCAAGTCTGGCATCTCGAGTTCGGTCCATTCTTTTATGTTTGCGACCCAACTCTTTCTCTGACGACCTCGCCGACGACTTTCTTCGAGAGTGCCTTGGAGGATAGTCTTGGACAAGGTGTTGTGTCGGGTCACGTGGCCAAACCAAGCAAGCTTGCGCCGTTTCACGGTTGCCAGAAGGGGTTCATGTGGGCCCACCAGGGAAGTGACGATGCTCCGTACATATTCGTTGGTCTTGTGCTCGCGGTACGAGATGCGGAGCAACTTCCTCAGGCACTTGTTCTCAAAGGCCTGGATTTTCTTTTCTGAGTCTGCAAGCAGTGTCCAAGTCTCACAGCCGTAGAGTAGAATAGACACTACGAGGGACTTGTAAAGCCTGTCCTTGATGGTGAAGCTGATGGAGTTACTTCGCCATATCCTGTCCAGCCTGGCCATTGCGGATGTTGCTGTACCTATCCTGATACGGATCTCTGCTATGCAACTACCGTCTTTGGACAGGGTGGCTCCCAAGTACTTGAAGCTATTGACCTCTTCTAGCTTCTGGCCGTTCATGTGAATGTTGCTGCTGCTGTCGCTTGTGGTGTTGATCATCACTTTGCTTTTATCCGTACTGATCTCCATGCCATAAGACCCTGCGCTACTTGAAAGTTTGTCTGTCAGGTTTTGGAGCTCACTATTGCTGCCTGCCATGAGGTCAATGTCGTCTGCGAATCGAAGATTGCACAGGGATCTGCCACCAATAGAGATTGAAGTATGGTGGTCGTGGAGGGTTTCCTGCATGATCTTCTCCAGGAATATGTTGAAAAGGACAGGAGAGAGCAGGCATCCTTGACGGACACCGATCGTCGTCCTGAAGAACTCGCCTGACTGATTGTTAAGTAGAACCGCGCTGCAGGCGTTTTTGTAAAGCGCTTCTATCATTTGGATCAATCCCTCCTCTATGTTGAACGATCTCATGACTTGCCAGAGTCCGTCGTGCCAGACGCGATCAAATGCTTTCCTGAAATCAATGAAGTTGTGGTAGAGTTCGCGCTGATGCTGCAGATGTTTCTCGATCAGGACGCGGCAGTTGAAAATCTGCTCTACAGTGCTTCTTCCAACTCTGAAGCCAGCCTGTTCTTCTGCCAGCAGTTCCTCGGCGAAAGTTTTGAGGCGGTTGAGAATGATTCTAAGCATTACTTTGCTAGGGTGACTTATCAGACTGATAGTTCTGTAGTTCTGGCACTGTTTCAGGTTTCCTTTCTTGGGGAGCGGGATTACTAGAGACTGTGTCCATTCTACTGGCCATTTCTTTTGCTCCCAGATCTTTTGACAGAGTGTAGTGAGGACCTTCGTTGTTACTTCTCCTCCATGTTTCAACAGTTCAGCAGGTACGTTGTCTACACCTGGAGACTTTCCTCCCTTCAGGCCGCGTACGGCTGCTTCCACCTCTTCAGCTAACACTGGCAGGTCTTCAGCCTTCCTGGCCCCAGCCTGGTTGTTTTGGAGGATGCTGGTGTCTGGCTCAGCCTTGTAGTTATACAAGTCTCGGCAGTACTCAGTCCATCTGTTTAGTACAGCAGTGTTTTCCGTAAGGAGTTGGCCGCTGCTGTCTTCGATGACTGTGGCTGTTCGCTGTTGAGTCTTGGTGAGGGTCCTTAGCGTTTCATAAGCCTTCTTGCTGTTGCCGTTTGCCATGCCCTCTTCCACGCTACAACACTGGTCTTCAATCCAATCTTCTTTGGCTTCTTTCATCCTCTTCCTGATCTTCTTGTTGACAAGTCTGTACTTGTTTGCTGATGTGAGGTCTTGGCCTCTCTTTTTCTTCCAGGCTCTCCTCTCATCACAGAGATCGAGGATGTCATCGGTGACCCAGGGCTGTTTGCGCTTCCTGGAGTAACACTTCCAAAAGTACTTTATTCTCGCCATGTAATCTCATCACAATGCATCAACAAATGCATCCACATTTTGATACACTGTCTCATACAATCTCCCATATATTTCCTAACACCCTCTTTTATACTATTACAGATTTCCTAAACAATCCATCAAATTACACACCACAACCAATCAGAAAAGAAGAAGTAAACGAAACGCATATATTTTCATTAAAAAAAAACACACAAAAAAAAAACCACTCTAGATTTTTATACAATCTTGCACTAACATCTAGGCGCGTTCCGTAAATGTTGCCAACATATGTACTACGCACCTTTGACGACAAATTAGGGGTCAATAGAATAACCGCGCCCTTTCCCGAACCTTCCAGTCTAATGTAGGTTCGAATTTGCAACAATGTAGCGAAAATATGCAACATTCTATCTACACAACAAAAATCAATCGCAGTCCTCCATGCAGAAGAATCGAAACATACCAAAAAAAGTACGTGACTCTCATCTAAAATAAATCAACTGATCGTCGGATCTTTCCTATAATTAACAATACAATACAATGCAACACAATACAATACAATACAACTTTATTGTCTGTTCGAGTCTCACACATGCCTTAAAAGAATAACACAAACACAAACGTTTTACCTCCCACAAGATATTTAACTCATTCAGTGACGAGAAAATCTGAATACCAGTTCGCAAGATATATAGATCCTTAGAGCCCCCGCAATTGCAGGGGACTCAAAAGGATGTAGGCCTCTTGCGGAACACTATTTTGAAACATGCATGTCAAGCGTTTCGGTGTTAAATTAACAAAAATTGCATAAACACAATCTGCTTTAGCTGGCACTGAAGGGATTAACTCATTCAGCCCGAAGCACGTATTTCCCACATTTTGAAGGCGTCATCTAACGACTATGCACCTGTTGCAGGAGATGGATAAGCCATGATAAATCAACGGTAGTGCCAGATTAGATTGAATTATCATGGTTGACCTATCTCCTGCTGTAGTGCGTCAGGGCTGAATGAGTTAAACAGATATGTACATGTGTTTCACAGTGTTTCATCTGTGCAGACGACGGCGACAAACCAAGAGAAGAGAAGACACAGATGTCAGAAGCGGAAGTAATTACAAAACTGGGAATGATGACAGAAGTGATGACACACCGATAACGTCATCAATGTCAAGTGGTAAGATTAAAATAAAATTGTTCACAATTATTCTCAATTGGAATTATATTAATTTGTTTATTTGTGGAAAGTTATTGGATACATGGATTGCGTGTTAGGGACGCTTGGCATCGTCACACGAGCTATTTATCCTGAGGTTAACGGGCATTCATTTCGGTTTGAATCGATCACACCGTGGGTAAAAAGCGATATAATTGGAGAATGCAACTTATTCCGTTGACATATTTTTCTCGGTACGACCACCAAGAAGCGACAGTTACAGTCAGCAAGAAGGAGAAACCGAAACTTCCTGTCAAGCCGATGAGGAGAGAAGTTGCAGGCCACGACGAACCAATCACAGTGCCCTTATACGGAAACATTTCACAAGCTTCTTCCACCAGCGAACCCGACAGAACCAACACCCGTCCACCGGTACTTGTTCCTAAGCCCAGAGCCACCAGAAGCGCTGGCAACGTGTATGAAAACCTGTCGTTATCACCACAAAGCCAGCCTTCTGCAGAGTCCGCGGTCAACGCTAAACACGACAACGCGGGATCAAGAAACGCGGTGACGTCAGCAGGCGATGCCGATGACGTGTCTGAGGTTCTTTTCGAGGAAGAGGATGACATCTACAACACTGAGGATCTGTACGCCGTGTACAAGAGCACCAGACCTCAAGTGGACGCCCTGCAGCAGTACCTCATTGACGCTCTGGCTTCTGGGGAGCTCAGTGGACAATTTAAAGTGAGTAACATTGTCAGCACCAGATCGTCAACTATTTAGCTCCGACGCACTACAGCAGGAGATTAATCGACCATTGCAATTCAAGGGTCGTGCCAAATTAGCTTGGCGCCTGATGGCGCTTTGCTAATTCGGCACTATTCTTTAATTATCATGATCGCGCCATCTCCTGCAACTGTTACACAGTGGTTAGCTGACACCTCCACAATGTAGAAATACGGCCTGAGGGTTAAATGGGTAAAGACTAACTATGGAAAGGGATGAGCAGTAAAGAGCTGGCAGTCAAGACAGTATGAACGACAGAAGGGAAAGTGCGGCTAGGGTCGTTTGATTTCTTTCATTCGTTCACGCTCTTTCCGGTCTAGAGAGATCCAGGCTATGATTTCCTTTCCGTTGTAAATATGCTATCCTGAGATGATACTGCTTGGGACCTGGTGTCTGGGTCAGCCTGCCAAGGCTGTTTCCACTGAACCTTTCAATTCTTCAATGTTAAAGGCAATATAACATGTAGACACTACATTTACAACGAAAGGTATGAGAGAGTACAGTAAGAGCACTGTGTTTAAGTAATGTTACGTTTGTGGTTGTGTTACAGTCTACGACGCTTAAGTCGAACCTGCAGGGGAATTTTTTTTTCGTTCGAATTTTTTTACATAGTTCTTCGACTCAAGCGCTGTTTTTTTACGGACCAAAATTATGTTTAAACCACACAACATTCTTATAAGATAAGAATAAGATATGAAAAAAATATGTTCAAACCGCCCCCCCCCCCCCCCCCACCGGAAAAAGAAGAAAACAACCGATAGAAATTGTTTTGACAAAAGCACTTCAGAATTTACTGATTTATTGATCCCAGAAATGAATCTGTCAGATACCGGGGAAAGAGATTGATACGGACGGACAGACATACAGACAGACACCGTAATACGGGGAACTTTCCCGACGCCTTCTGTAAGCAGCGATAATTCAGGATTTTATTTTTCCCTGTGTCAGTTTTTTTATATTTATGACGCAAGGAATGTAGACCTAAATGAACAAAAATTTGGAGTTAAAAGTTCAAAAAATTCATTGCATGCAGATGAGAATTTAACATGTGTTCCATATTTTCATCCTAGTAAAGTCAGACACATCTTTTTTTTCCAAATAAATTGATGTTACAGAAATGAGTACACTTCATAGTTCTGTACCATCAGCATTGATCAACAAAGAAAGAAGGGAGAATATGCGTAACACGGACCGACCGACTCATGTTGTGGTCATTGTCGTCAGTCCCTTACGATTGTTACATGTTTGGCTGTACAAATATAACAATACTAATCAGTGACAAAACAACAACAAACAAAAAAAGCACAATAAACATAACCCAGTGGTGGAATCAAATCAGTCTGCTCAACGGTGGGCTTTGATTGCTGAACTTTCCTGATAAAACGTTTTCTCAATGTCTTGTCCTAACCGAGACTTTTCTACTCTTTTCACAACCCATGTGAATATGCACACGTAACAAAGATTTTCTAGTGCCCATGGTAAATCTCCTACGCACAAAGGTGAACAGAGGAGAGCAGAGAAGTCTTTCATTACTTACATTTGGACTACAATACTTGTTAGCTTCTTTGTCTAGCATTATTGTAAAAAACACACTGGGAACATTTGAATACAAATCAGATATTGTCAACTATTGAACCTCAATTGTCAGGAACAGGTCGCTTGCAGGCACACGCACACACACACACACACACACACACACACACACACACACACACATACACATACACATACACATACACACACACACACACACACACACACACACACACACACACACACACACACACACACACACACACACACACAATTTGATTAATGACGACCACATTCGACGGGCCTGAAGTTCGAAGTGTTCAGCAATCGTCAACATAACATAATCAAAAGGTACCGATGTGAATATGTCGCTGTGTGTTCCAAAGGACCATAAATATTTGATTTCGACTTATCACAGTTAGGTTGGACTAACGGAGCCGTTAGTCATAGAAAGAGCAGCCTTGGCAACGGGAAAAAAATGATCCGAGTTTGGAAAACGAGAAACGCATTCGTTTAATTAACCAAAACTGATCCGTTTTAAAAAATACGTTGTAAAATGAGTCCTAGGAGAGCAGCTTTGGACAGGCTGAAAAAAACAAAAAACAAACACTGGTTCGACTTAAATGTTTTTCGACCTGTCTATCTGTGACGGCGGCTTAAGGGACTGAATTTCGACTGATCGGACTTTTAAGCGGATAAACACGTTCGACTTATTCAAAGTTCGACTTAAGCGAGTTCGAGTTATTCGTTGTAAAATTTGTCATTGAGAAAACATATTTGGCCGGGGAAAACAAATCGTTCGACTTAAGCCGTTCGACATAAGCGTTTGGGACTGTATTCTTTATGGAGCATGTGTGTGTCGATCATGGGAAGGATCCGAGTTTCGGTTGAAGTTGTTTTGGATAGGCCTCACGTACGTTTTTAGTATGATTCGTTTTCTTTTGCGTTTAGAATTCCGATCAATTTTTGTTGTGTAGCTAGAATATTACACATTAAATAATTTCTTTTTGCTACATTTTTGCAAAGTCTGACTACATAAAACTGGAAAGTTCGGTAAGAGTCGCGACCGTTCTAGTGACCTCACATATGACGTCTAAGTTTCGTAGTGCACATGTTCTCCTACATTTCGCAACATTTACGGAATGCATATAGATGTTAGTGGAAGATTGTAGACATTTCTTGAGTGCTCTTTAAAATACATATTAATGTGTTATGGTTACTTGTTCTTTTCTGATTGGTTGAGTTGTGTAATTTGCCAGATTGTTCTGGAATTCTGTAATATAATAATGGTCAAAACTTAAGGGCCACCCCACTTTTTGTGTTATTGTTTATCGTTGCAAGTACGCTAACAAAATACAATGTTCTTTCGATCCAAATGGGTTAAAAGTTGTACAGGAATCAATAGACAAGAATTCATCAATTTCCACGAACGTGTCAAAATGCACGTGAAACATCGTCATTTTTGTGTGCAAGCTGTGCGATATTGGCAAGCGTACCAAAGGCAGGCTGGTAGAAAAACTCTGTAAAGGTGTGATGCACGTGCTAAAGGGGTCAGTCCTAAACACTGAGCATTTCTGCTTCGCTACAAATACCGGTATAGTAGGGGCATAATTGTCACATTCCTAAACATGCCACCACGACGAAGCCTAACGCATAAGGCCGGGCGTTAGCATGGCTGCAGAATGGAATTTTCGGACGACAAGTTGGGAGACGTCTTGTGGTGTCCCATTCAGTGATCCAGAGGCTGCTGGCACGATTCCAAGAAACTGTAAAGGCAGAACGACGACCCTGCTCAGGACGCCCGCGCTGCACCCACAGAAGTGAGGACAGATACCACTGTGACCGAACTGTCACGTCAACAACTCTGCGACGTCAACTGATGCAAGCTGCAAACGTTAACGTCAGCAGAAACACAGTCTGCCGACGTCTGCGCGAAATTGGCCTGGCTTCATGCAGAGCAGCAGTGAGAATACCCCTCACTCCAGTTCATCGCAGAGCCCGGGTTGGCTGGTGTCGTCAACATGTGAGGTGGAAACGACTCCTGTTTACTGATGAGTAACGGTTCACTGTGTCCTGGGTGAGGGTCTGGAGACGCCAGGGCGAGCGATTCACGGATGGATGCGTCTAAGAAGTGGATCGCTACGGAGGAGGATCAGTGATGGTCTGGGCAGGCTTCTGCAGGGAAGGCAGGACACCCCTCCACGTCATCCGAGGCACCCTGACTGGACTGTGCTATCGGGACGAGATTGTGCAGCCCCTCATCCAGCTAGCTCTCCAAACCACAGGCGACAATGCTGTTCTGCAGGACGACAACGCTCGACCTCATCGCGCCCGTGTTGCGGATGAGTACCTTGAGCAACGGGGCATCATGAGGATGGACCGGCCAGCTCTTTCAACTGAGTTGGCTCCCATCGATCACCTCGGGGAGGGCAAAGTGTAGTCAGCAAGGCGTCCCCCGGCTGACTCGGTTCCTGCATCATAAGTGGGAAGCGATCCCACAACATGTTCTCCGAACCCTGGCGAACTCCATGCGTCAACGCTGCATTGAATGCTTGGCTGCAAACAGTGGGTACACTCGCAACTGACTGGTCCAGTCTTGTGTGACTTTTCAAATGAGGGGTGGGTGAATATTCTAACGTACTGCTGTTGTTACAATTGCTTGATTTACTCAAAACTTAAACGAAATTGTTACTGAATAAATTAGTACATTACTGACACAAAGTATTGTTACATTATTTGTGTGGTGTTGTCGGTGCGTCTGCGATAAAAAGTGGCCCTTAGGTTTTGACCATTAGTATAGTATAAAAGAGCATGATAGGAAATATGTGCGTGCATTATATTATGGACGCAGTGTTTCAGAATTGTTGTGGCAGTGTACCAAAGTGTGGATGCATTTTGTGGATGCATTGTGCTGAGATTGCATCGTGAGAATAAAGTACAGTTGGAACTGTTACTCAAGTGTGGTCTACAACCTTGTGCCACGTGTGACGAGTTGCACTTGAGTAAGGTTTCCTTACAAGAACCCTACGTGAGTGCATCTGGTGTGATTGTATCATACTACGACTACGACCACACGTAACAAGCAGACGCTGTCGAAGATAACCTGCTTGCAAGTGCATTTCAGTTTGCTTCTAAAGGACAACACAATTATATACTTGTTACTGAATTTGCAATGCATCAAAAAACAACAAAAAAAGAGCTGCCTATTGTTATGTATAGGCAAGATGACAGAAGTTCATAATTTAAAAGTACATTATAGTTCAGTCATGCTGGTTGTCAATGTTGTATATGTTTTACTGCGCAGAATTTCGCCAGAGGAATGCAACTCCCCCACAAGGATGGAATGACTGAAGAAAACGTGAACAAAAACCGCTTCAAGGCCATGTGTGCATGTAAGTGTTCTCGTTTCCCATGTTTTCATTTCGTCACTAGAGAAATCCAGATCAAAGAGGTGACTGCCAAGCATGTACTATTCAAAAAACGTCCCAACGAAGAAGGAAACACGCTTAGAAAAGTAAAAAACAACACAGTGCTTAACTGTCTTTTTAAAGAGCGCTTCTTTCTTCGTTAGGATGTTCTCTTACCCGAGAAGAATCCGGAGCTATGCCTGTAGGGAGTTCCTTCTGGACAGCGCAGGTGAGGCGACAGTAAAGAAGTACAAACCACTCTCGGATGTTTTGTCCTTTTGAGGCACAGTTTCAGTACGTATGACAGGCTTGTAGTTACGTTTATCCGCAGACGAAGTAGTCGCGGTGTGATTCTTTGAGCGTGCCTTTAACTTTTTGGAGACGTGCACGTCTCAAATGAATTAATTGGTGAATTCATTGCGTCTGCAGATATGATAGATAAGCATTTTTATTTTACGAGTGTTTGTGTGTGCTTTTTGCACTCTAGTTGGTTATATTTTCGTGGTATTCTTGATGTTTTCTTTGTTAGACGACTTCAATCGGGTGCATCTACAAAGACAGAAGGGTGATACTGAATCAGACTACATCAATGCCTCTTACGTTAAGGTATGCTTTCTATGCAGTGATACATGCTTGGCCCATCAATGTAATTTTCGTATGTGTGTAATGCTTTACATTGTAACTATATTTTATAGATAAGAACCCGGCAGTTTCATTCCTTTAATTTAAAAAGCTTTTCTCTAGAATAGAATATTCTTATCGACTCATTCAGTAATAATTTATGTCATTTACATTTTGATAGTACATGGTTTTGTGTATTTCTAACAAACGGTTTCTTTCACTTTTTCTTCAGGGTTGTCGAGGAGACAAGCAATACATTGCCACTCAAGGTAATTTTTTTGGGGGGAGGGGGGGGGAGGGGGAGGAGGAGGAGGAGGAGGAGAGAGAGGGGTGTGGCGATGGGTAGATTAGTGGGTGAGTGAGTAGACAAGCTAAGCGGGGAAACGAAAGTCGATTTTCAATAAACAAGAATATCTTCAAAACGCCTATTTTTTTACGACATAGCTGACTCTCGTAACAGGTCTTTATGTGTGTCTACTGCGAGCGGGCAAGGACATCACTTCTAGCGGTTTTCAGAGGAGATACGTAAAATTATACATTGCCTGTGTTTGCATTAAGTCTTTCTGTGTCGGTAGCGGCTTTTGTCGCGATGATTACTGCAGGACACCAGATGTATTGCTGCATGACTCATCGCCACTAAAACGGCTGCCGTCACCAAAGGGGTTTACTGTATTGATATGTTTACTTTTGATGAATTTGGAACTTACAGTTGAATGCGTAGGATGCAAAATCTCAGGGCAGCAGATATATTGTTTCAATGTACTGCAGGTCCACGAGACAACACTGTGGACGACCTGTGGTTGATGGTGTGGCAGGAAAAGGTCACACAGATGGTCATGCTGACTAACATCCAGGAGGACGGCAAGGTCAGTGGCAATGTCTAAATAATAAACTAAACACCCACCGACAGCACACGGCATTTGTTAAGACACAGACAGCATGAACTTTCTTAACTCATTCTACCCCATCGCCGAAATCCCCAAATGTTGCCGTTGTCCTCTGAAGACTAAGAAGTACCCAACGGAGAAAGAAACACGCTTAGAAAAGACGGGTACAACACAATTTATTAATATTTCGGGTAAATACCCTTTGTCAAAATAGACAAACAAACAAACATAGAGATTAGCCGCTACTTATCTTCAATGGCAGAAGGAATGTGGCAACTCTGAAGACTGCATTGCAGTGCAGGACACAGATCGACCATGATTGTTCAAGGGCGATGCCAGAATAGCTTGGCGCCCATAGGCGCCAAGCTATTCTGGCATCACCCTTGAACTGTCATGGTCGATCCTCCCCTTGCTGTGATGTGTCTGGGGTAGAATGAGTTAATGGACTTCTTGAAATATTAGTAGGATTTTGTTTGGCACGGGGCTCATAAACATCTATGCCCATTGGAGATGTTTGGAGTTTTGTACAAACGGGTTACCCGTCGCAACGTCGCTCTTGTTCGTTGTCGGTAGTCGTTCTTTGCAAACGAAAACACACTAACGTCGAAGTAAAGCTTGTGCTCCACAAATAATAATAATAATAATAATAATTTATTTGTTTTCTTTGTTAGACCAGCACATTTATTTATAAAACTGCAATGGGTGATCAATGCCTTCTTGGAAAAAAAAAAACAGTCATAGCTTTTCTATGATTGTGTGTTCCAGTCTGTGGTTTTGGACTCCAAATCCCAAATCTGAGAGCAGAACACACATGTGTTAACTGTATTTAAAATTGTCCTTACATTTTTACAAGAAACCTTTTTTTCTTATTTTTTTAAGGACAAATGCAAAGAGTACTGGCCAGCATCCGGGAAAACACAGATGTACGGTCACGTGACAGTGAGGGCGCTGGAGGCCCAAGAAAGGTCTGATTACGTCATCCGGCCCTTCCTGCTGAGAGGCGAGCGGGTGAGAATGTAAATGCTCTTGGAACATACTATATCTGATACTATGATTATATTCATTGCCAGCTTCAAACATGGCTGACTTCAGTGAGACTTTTGCAGACTGATCTCCAGAAAACCAGATCGTCTGAGAAACTTGGATGTAAATGGGTCTAGCAAGAGGCATAGATTCGCGTGGGTCCCCGCAACCACAGGGGCCTACATCTATTGCTTTTTCATGAACATGTTGGACTTTTTGTTCTGGTAGATAAGCAGTAAGACATAACACTGAAACGCAGCTGAAAGTTTCAGTAACCGTGAATGGTTAGGTATATGGCTACAGTGTATGAGTTGTTGATACGATAATGTCTGGCTGCCATTCAGATCGAATATCAAACACACGAAGGCAAAAAATCATAAAACGTGACTATGCAGGAAGCGTTGTTTTTTTTTCCTGGTACATGTGCGGCTTTAGGGACTTTGATTGTTGAGTTCATTTAGCTGAGTATGGCGGACATTTTACAAATGTTAGGATTTAGTCTTATGCAAGAGCGTATGTTTTGTGCACGCCACTAAGCAAGGTAAAATGAGCACGCTGCTTGCTGGCATGTCAACGGTTTATCCTCGTACATACAACTCAGTCTTGGGAACAGGAATGAATACACTCTACAGTTCGTGACGTTTCTCCCCCAGACGTCCACTGAGCGGCAGGTGATCCAGTACCACTACAACACGTGGCCAGATCACGGGGTTCCCCAGGCGGCGGCTCTCGTGGACTTCTGGCGATGCGTCAAGGCGCGGGGTGATCCTACAGTCCCTCTTCTGGTACACTGCAGGTATATGTCAATAGGACGTGTTTGTACTTAGTTAATGATATCTCTCGTGGACTTCTGACGATACGTCAAGGCGCGGGATGATCCTACAGTCCCTCTTCTGGTACACTGCAGGTATATGTCATAATGACGTGTTTATACATAGTTAATTGTATCTCTCGTGGACTTCTGGCGATACGTCAAGGCGCGAGGTGATCCTACAGTCCCTCTTCTGGTACACTGCAGGTATATGTCACAAGGACGTGCTTATACTGAGTTAGTGGTATCTCTCGTGGACTTCTGGTAAATGTGTGCTGTGTACCTGCGGTCCCGCATCTGGTAAACTGCATAAGGATGACATATTTGCATATTAGGTAGTCTGAGAATGTGGAAATTACGGCTTTAAATGCTAATGTGGAGATTACGGCATTGAAAAAAAAATATGCCCAAATATTACAGACCGCCATAGATTTGACTTAAGTGTACAGTAACACATTTGAGGAGAACACAAATCTTGTGGTAGTATTAAATCCAAGACGTTGAATACACTTAATACTATTTTCTTTTCATACATGCGTTTTTTTCCACAGTGCTGGGGTGGGCCGCACTGGCACCTTCATTGCGTTGGACATCGCCAGTGAACGTGAAGCGCTGGGCTGTGAGGTGAATGTGAAGGACATCGTCACTGAGCTCAGAGAACAGCGGTGCATCATGGTGCAGAGTGAGGTAAGGATTCGATGCAGTAAAATATTATCTTTAATTGGCATGGGTTGGCGCAAAACACACACTACTGACCAGCGAGTAACCAAACTTGTGCATGCCGACACCAACACTATTAACTCATTCAGCTCCGCGGCCGTATTTCCCAAATTTTGGACCCGTCATCTAACGACAATGTACCAGTTGCAGGAGATGGATCGACCATGATAATTCATGGGTATTGTCAGATTAGCTTGGCGCCTGTCAGCGCCAAGCTAATCTGACACTACCCTTGAATTGTCATGATCGACCCCTTCTCCTGCTGTAGTGCGTCGGGGCTGATTGGGTTAACAGTCACGTTGAGTGCACGAACATATAAGAGTGTTACGTGGTGGAGTTGTAGTCGAAGTATGATAAACACACCAGACACACACACGTAGAGTTCTTTAAAATAAACCTCGTTCAGCTGCAATCCGTCACACGTGGCTTAAGGATGTAGACAATACTGGAGTAACAGTTCCAACAATATTTAATTCAGCGATGCGATATCCACACAGTAGTGCACTTTCAAATGCACAAACTACTGAATACAAAGTCTCTTTTGCCATGTCCACACTACGACTCAAAGTTTCTCATACACAGCGTCTCTCGCAATAAACTGCGTATCTCTACAACTGACAAAGCAAGACAATGTACTGACGGGCTTTCCCAGCGCCCTCCTTATATACACTATCAAAATGTAGAATCTTCTACGGAAATCATGAACTCAAACAACCAGAACGAAACACGCAGCCGAAACTCATTAACATAAACTTTCCAGAACCAATATATCAGGCTACAAAAATACCGGATCACTTCAGCTCTAAATTCTAGCGTATAATAAAGACACATAAAAGTATGGTATCCCTATCTATGATAGCTCAAAAAGGTACGAGAACATTCACCAAACAAAATAATGGCTGCTCGATACACGCGCACAGGAAAACAAAAAAGAAGCGAAAATGTTGCGATGTCAACTAACCGACGTGAAACTTACGAGGCCACCAGACAGCGCGACCTGTCTACAACGTTCCGGAATAAACTTAACAAAACGAAATCGTCTCTACTCACGAACAAAAGAAAATCTTATTTAAAAAACACGTGAATCATAACCGTGATAGCTCAAATAAACATCTGATCGTTACCTACGAATAACACATGTACGCTCTCACAGGATAACACAACCACAATCGTAACAAAGAGGTGCAACCCCTTCTCTCAACGTTGACGCATATTAATGTCTCTGAAATCGTTATTCATACAAACACCAAACACCATAACCGCCCAATTAATCTGGAAACATGGCCTCAGCAAGAGACATAGATCTATACTTCGTGCACTTGGATTGTGTTTGGTTTTTGCAGGGCTGTGAAGGGATTAAGAAATTCTCATGTCCTGGTTACAGTGAGAAAGAATTTGCTAGGTTCTAAGGCATTGAGGAACTGTCGGTTTTGTCACCTCTGCCTTCAGTGAAGTTCAAGACCACTGATAACCTTTTTTTTCGGCAGACATTAAATTAAGAGTAGTTTATTTTACTCTCTTGTTGATGTTTTGAACGATGAAAAAAAAAAGAACCAACACCAGTTTCCACACTGTGAGTTGTTAGCACATACCAATTGCAGGGGATTCAATGTCCCATTGCATACTTTCTACAACCATTACCAAAACTGTAATTTTTAATCACTTGGCCAATCCGCAATTCTCTTCTCGCGTACGAATATCACGTAGGTCTTTTGTTTGAACGCTTTGATCAGGGTTATAGGGAACCTTACATCAGAAAAATAAACTGGAAACACCGACATCAAAATGGTTTTACGCGATAGGGAAATAACAGAAAGTTTCTTACTTGGACGTGATTCAATCGGGGAGCACACTACACAAATGCTACACAAATAAGTCGCAATTCAAAGTCTGAACTGATACTGCTCAAAACTGTCCATTTTGCTTGCCAACACGTATGCAGTTTAGAAAGCCACACGTGTGCACGCATTAAGACAGAAAGAGAAAGAAAGAAAAGAGACTTGACAGATATATTCCACTTCAGTTTGTTGAAAAGATCTATTTATTGAATGCGTGTGTGAGCTCAGTAGTGGTTTTCGAAGTAGGCCAACAATAAAGGCTTCATCTACGAAATAACACCTGCTATATCCAGTTACTTGCCACCCAGCGCCTCGCTCACAATTTAGAAGTTCTATCACTTAAATAGAAATTGTAACTGACTTCTCGCGGCAAAAATCAAGAACATTATTTTGCACGACCAGGCGTAGTAGCTGTTGAGTTAGTATACCTCGCCCTGTACCTACGGTAAACGCATCAGCGGCACATTTGTTGCTATTGTCGCACCAGAGCTGCGCGCGCAGGTAGGCTTCTGCACTTGTAGTGTGGTCTCGTACGTTCACGCGGAAGATTGTGATTGCAGTGAAAAAACAACAACAACTGGTTCGTTTCCGGTTTTACTTTTAGCGCCTTTTACTTCTCCTAACACGCCAATTTTGTGAAGATATGGCGGAGGCTTGTGTCACGCCCCACGCCCCTAAATCAAGTCCATTGTACTTGTAGTGTGCTCATCTCTCGTGCTTCAACTACGACGGTGCTTTCTGTCGCAAAGCGACGCAGATGTCGCAAAATCACCACCATTGAGGAAAAAAAGCTATTTTTCAAATCTGCAAAATCGCACAATGTTTCGTGGTGCTAGCATAAGGATGCATCGTTGTCGGATTGCATATGGGAAAAGTTTATTATTTCGTTATCTTATTTTGCAGCAATTAAATGACGGTCAAGTGATCAAGTTCTTTCTCCGAGATTGCTCATTACATGTGCAGAAAGCATACGCCCTAAACCGATCAGGTGCACGAGACCGGTCCGAGCGACCGGTCTGGTGCAAAAATGGCAACAATGGCACCGCTGGTGCGTTTAACCTAGGCATAAGACGAGGTATACCAACACCGCCGTAGTAGCCTTTGCGCAAATGTGTCGCGTCCCCTGCGTATCACACGAAAATGATTCAGTCTGAGGTGATAAATATCTGGCGTATTATACTCCTTACATCAGACACAGCTCCGCTGTCTCAATAGGGCGTATCACATACAGCACGGCTAATGGCATTGACCCGTCTGTGCTTAGTTACTTCTCGGGTTACATCGTAGTTTGTCGTCTTCTGAAGCTGATTATCAGACGTCTGCGCCTTCGGCCCGTCGGTCTGATAATTATCTTCATCGGACTACAGTGCCACGATGAAACCCTCGAAGTAACCCAACACAGATGATTCAATGCATTTTTATGTTTTGTGTAAGACTTTCTTTATCGGCCAATTGTGCTATCTTACAGCTGTAACTTTTTCACTAAAAAAATATTTGTATTTCTTACTCAACAAAACCATAAACCTGTGCACGAACAAAAAAAAGCAGTTTTTGTTTCTTTTTCTTTCAGATTATTTACAAATATTATTTTACCGCGAGTTTGTTTGGTTTGTTTGTGGGATCACTTCTGCTGATTTTATCTGTTTTGCTGTTTGACTTCTTTCCGCTGATGGTGCACGCGTGACTTTTGATGACAGGAATCAATTTCTTTTGCTCACTTTGCATTAGTGTACCTTAAGGCAATTTTAGTCAATTCAATGTAATTTCAGATCAGTGCTGCATGACCGTAATGTGATCAAAAACTTATGATGTACTCTTTAAAGCTGCATGCATATTATCAGTACTGTTTGAAACAGCATTGTATGATTACATTACTGTTTCTCAAAGATAATATCAAATCGGTAGCGGAAGCAGGTTAAACATGTTTCGTCCAAAGTGAAAGATGTAAATTTGTCCTTTTAGCATGCTTGTTGAATTTTTTTTTTTAAGGAAGCTTTTTTTTTTAGTTTCTTTTGTAAATTATTCGTACCCCCCTCTAAATTGCTTCCTACCCTACCCACCCCAACATCTGTTGCTCGCACGACGACAGTGTGTGAATTCATCCCACTTTTACCTTTCCGCCCACCCTGCCGTAGCTGGAACCTTCTCCTGTTGATTTCGGAAGCATGTTATATACGATGTGTTTTATTTGCAGAGAACTGTGTATGATCTCGACTTGATTCTACGGCTGATTGTGTATGTTTTCGTGGTTGTTGATTGCATATCGTACCCAGAATAAGTGAATAATATTCAGCCTTTTAGATGGATGGATGGATGGATGGATGGATGGATGGATGGATGGATGGACAAGAGAGATTGTGAGCAAAAGACTGTGTTATTTAGTAGAAACAAAGTGTAGGAATACAATACACTACACTAAAATACAATACAATAAATTATAATATAATACAATACATTGTATTGTCCATTAGATGGATATTTGTCTTCGCCTTCGACAACAAAACACATGTAAGAGGCTATGAGAATAATTAATGTACGTGCAAATAACTCACTAGAAAGGGAATAATGGTCTACGAAACCCAAAACGTTCAAAACAAACGGACAAAATATGTGTGCTGGTATGTGTTTAGACCTTACGACTGTGCTGTAAGGTCCAAAATTACAGACCGGCACACATATTTCTTGTGACAGGCCCAGTACAAGTTCCTGCACCAGGTGATCCTGGAGGCCCACACCAGCAGAGACACTAGGATCCGTGCGGACAAGTTTGAAGAAGTTTTCCTTGACACCATCTCTGTTGACAAACCCGACCAGCGCATCGACGGGGAATTCAAGGTATTAACTGATTTGTAGCCAATATAAAAAGAAATGTTGTGTTAAAACCATGAGAGATGGAAGTATCCGTGTGGGCAACAATAATCAACATTTCCCCAAACCATCTCTGTCAGCAAACCCGACCAGCGCACTGACAGGGAATTTAAAGCACTGATACCTTCGGGACACATATGAAAGTAAAACGTTGGCTGATCTGTGATTTTGGGTCTTAGGGGTCAAAATGTGTTCAGACCCTATTTCGGTGCCCCGTCGTTGAAGTCACCTTTGTGGTGGACAAAAGACGGTATGCGCTAAACGTTAGTGTTTTCCAAAATCGCGGACCAGTACAAAATGTAATGTTCAAAAGCACACATCAAGACATTGGCTACGAAATCAAGAGAGACAGAACAGCACTATGTGTAATCGGAGAATCTACTTTTTCATGCCATGAATGCGTCCACCAATGATATGAAAGTGTAGCTACAAAATTAAGACAACCCCTCTGTTTTTGTAGACGTGTTTACCTAATAAAAGGGGGGGGGGGGCGGGGCAGTGCGAGGTACCTTTTTCTATAGGTGCTCTGAAGAACGACACTTTCTTTATAATGATGCACACATTACTCTTGTAAATAGAAACACTAGCATTGTTGTTTTATTTTAATTGTGCTGAACATATGCATTTTCTGTCAACAAAATATCGGTGTAGTATCTCGTGGTGTTAATGGTCTTTGCATGTTCTGCAATTCAAATTTCAGATGCTGCAAGCGATGGGGAAGCACGCTCCCAAACCCACACACACCATGGCCGAGATGGAGGAGAACAGAAACAAGAACAGGAACCAGGACGCGCTGCCAGGTAAGATCACAACTTTCACTAACGCCGGATAGAAACTTGATGTCTCTCACCCATCCCACAGTCCCTTCAAAGTAATTATATGCATCTGAAACAATCGAACGTGAAATGAGGCCGGCAATAGGCACATATCCTCATGAGTCCCTGCATTTTACATTTATATGTATTTAAATAATAATAATAATTACGGTATTTATAATGCGCTTATCTTATAATAATTATAACTCTAAGCGCGCATTCACAACTCGCGCACGCATGCGCACGCTTTTGACAGTGACTCACGTACCACAAATATAATAATAATAATATTAATACATAGTTCTTGTATAGCGCTGTTCTCCAGAAAACACTGGACTCACTGCGCATGCACAACAGCACATCCTCCCTCTCTCAGACACATGCACGATTATACACTACTTTAAACCACCCCATCTCTTCCCAACATCTTACATTCACTTCCTCTAGGATCAGAATTAAAGGCAGTCAACAGTTAGCTAAAGATGAACTAAGTGTTAAATGTCCGACAGAAAAGAAGTCTTTAAGTGAGCTTTGAACTGTGACAATGTGGGCACATTCCGCATTTCAGTTAGCAGTGAGTTCCACACACTTGGGACTAAAAAGGTGAAAGAACGCTCCCTGACAGTTTTCATGTTAAGCTTCGGGATTTTTAAAAGTTTTACACTTAAGGAACGCAAGGTGCGTGATGGCTGATAAACAGACAGCTTGTCAGAAAGGTACGCCGGGAGAGGTTCGTAAAAATGCCGATAGGCGAAAATTGCAATTTTGTACTGGCAGCGAAATTTTACGGGCAGTCAGTGCAGCTGCTTCAGGAGAGGCGAAACGTGGTCTATCTTTCGTTTCTTCAAGATGAGACGCGCCGCATTGTTTTAAATCATCTGCAAGCGTGAAATCGGATCTGCCGGTACACCTGCCAGTACAGAATTGCAATAATCGAGCCTGGACGTAATGAACGCATTTACAAGTCTTGAAGCCGCACTTTCTGTGAGATACGGTCTGAGGGAAGAAATTCTGCGCAGCTCAAGGAAACCAGCTCGGCAGACCCTACTGACATGATCATGCATGGGGAGCGTCTAATCAATCTTCACACCGCAATATTTTACACAGTTCTGAAAGGAACGCTGCAGCCACCAATGTTTGCGCACTCGCCGTTAATCACACTAAGGCGAGACTGAGAGCCAACAGGCATGACTTCGGTTTTGTCGGTGTTACGCTTAAGTTTGTTGCATAACATCCAGGACAGGAAGTCGTCTATACAACACTGTACGCTCATTTTAGCGGAAGCGGAAATGGCTGGGAGCGCTACTTTTTGACAATTCAGTATCGTCAGCATACTTGTGAAAATCACACTCATGGGCGGCAATTACATCAGACAGAGGTTGTGAATATAGAGTGAACAAAACATGCCCTAATACGGAGCCCTGATGGACTCCACACAACAAACGACTAAAAGCAGATAGCTGGCCATTAACAATAACAGCCTGAGAACGATCCTTAACGTATGAAGTGAACCAGGCCAGGGCAGTACCACGGATGCCAAAGGTCACCTCTAACCTCTTCAGCAAAACTGAATGATCGAGCGTGTCGAATGCTGCACTGAGGTCCAGCAGAGCAATGAGAGAGACAAGTCTCTTGTCTGCCTTCACTAGCAGACCATCCAGGACGCTCAGCACAGCAGTCTCCGTGCTGTGATCCTTTCTGTATACCGACTGATGCATGTCTAACAGACCGTTTCCAGACAAATGGCTATGTAGCTGTTTCAAAACAGCCTTCACCAAAATCTTTGAAAATAAACGGAAGGTTAGAGACAGGTCTAAAATTCTTCAAGTCGTTTGAGTCCTGTCCAGGCTTTTTCAAGAGTGGTGTCACAACGGCATGTTTAAACTGAGTAGGCACAGCACCTGTAAAGAGAGAGGCATTAACTAAGGTGGTAATCAGTAGAATGAGATCATCGATACACTGTTTTATGAGGGACATTGGCAAGGTTGTTCGCACACAGCTCTTTGTTGGTGACTTCATAATAAGTTCGTGGATCTCCTGCTCAGTCACTGGCTCGAAACTAGACAGTGAAGGGCCATTATACACACCAAAAGTAGGGGGATCACATAAACACGAGACTAGTTCAGAGAGGATGTGCTTAATCTTATCTGAGAAAAAGACACAAAACGTTGAGGAAGGAAGTGGCGTGGTACGGGCCTTGCCCTGCAGCTCACTGAAGACTGAGAAGAGTTGCTTGGACGACGAGCCGGAGTCGATCCTGTCCTAGTAGAACCGTCTCCTGGCAGACTGTATGACCGCTGTTACTTCGGTCCTCACTTCCACGTAGATCTGTCTGTGGACAATCAGACCAGTCCATCTCCAATGACGCTCTGCGTGTTTCCGTCGGCGGCGAGCTTCTCTGACGTCATCGGATAACCACGGGTCGGATGGTCGGTCACTCACCAGCCTGATGACAGAGGGGGCGTGTCGGTCGAGCACCTGTCGAAGCCCGTTGTTGTAGGCGTCCACGAGCTGCTCAGGCTCCAATGTAGGTGATTGACACAAATCTGTAGCTGCTGCCATCTCCTTTACCTGGGCCTGAAAATCTGCGGACGAAATATTGCAAATGTTTCGTGACGTCAATAGTCGTTTTCGGGGGCGAGGTCTGGTAACTGCAATAGTGCAAGCGACAACACTGTGGTCAGAAAGACCAGGATATTCCTGCACTGCTTTAGGGGACAACACGCTGCCCTCGCTACCGACCACCGCCCAGTCGAGTGTATGGCCGCGCTTATGTGTAGGGACGCCAATAAGCTGTGCCAGATTGTGATCGCTCAGCATGGTCTTCAGACGGCTCACCTGGCAGTCAGTACTGTCATCAAAATGGAAGTTAAAGTCGCCTAGGATGGAAAAATCGCAACACAAGTTCACGTATTGTAACAACAGCTCCTGGAATTCACCAAGAAAAATGGAATCTGTCAGTTTATTGCGCCTACTCGGCGGCGGCCGGTATAGACACACAAGGGTGATGGAGGTAAGGCTTACTGAAAGTTCAATTAAGCTCAACAGCCTCCATCGATGTAAAATCAAGTGGTCCTAAAGATACGTTGCAAGAAAGAGCTGACCTCATGACAAAACCGATGACACTTCCTCTCGATCCAGTGCGGGTAAACGATTGGAAATCGTATCCCGCCGGGGTTAGCAATTCAGGCCTCATCTCCCTGTGGATAAAGCCACGTCTCAGTCAATATCACATCGTGGCAAAGGATCAAGTCATGAATTTCAGAGGCTTTCTGACGAACAGACTGCACATTGTAAGACAGTACCTTTATGTTGTTGCGTCTGTGTGTTTGTTTACGAACGCCGCCGCGTCATGTCCGCTTCCTCGGTAAGCGTGCACCAATCTGTAGTGCGCCCGGTGAGAGATCAGCTCTGCAGTCAAGCCAGCCGGTGGCGCAGCCAGGAGTTCAGCGCGGCTGTATTGTGTCAGTACAGGTCTATCGCGCTCACCAGAGTCCAACAGCGGCTGGAATGGCGGGCATTGGTCGTTCAAAAAAGCCAGCCATGTTGAAAAGAAAATCCAAAGTGCGCAGAATCTCAATGCCGGAGAGGCATAAGATGCCCACATGAAGAAAGTAATCCACATCCTGACACAGCTTGCCAAAAATTACAAACGTACAGTCATTCCATCCATAGAGAAATCACACGCATAGTCAGAGCTCAGGAACACTCAGCCTGCGAGGCGAATGACCTTAACCCTCGATAAATTACGACAGTCAGCTTGGGGTGGGGAACGTGGTGATGTTATAGTGTTATAACTGTTGAAAGAGGTGAGTTTTGAGGGCGGACTGGAAGGAGAGAGGAAGGGGGATATTTACTGAACTGTATTTTTCTTTTACAGACGATAAGCACCTGGCCTACCTGACTGTGCATGTGAGGGGCAGAAACCAGTACATCAACGCTGTCTACATGTCGGTCTGTATAGCAACACCTTGCAGGTTTATAGCGAGGGTGCGAGGATGGTGTTAGTGTCATGACTGCACTAAAACTGAAATACCATCGTCACTACCAGTGTGCATGTATATGACCGCATAAGTATACAATGGTATAAACCAAGTGAAAAGAAAAGGGAAGAGTGCCAGTGCTAAACCAAAGCCTGTTGACGGTAAATATGATGAAATTAGTCATACCATCGCAGACACCACTTATATCATGTGCCCTAAGAACCAAGGCCACTTGTTACCTCCCTCGACCGGCCTCGCATGGTCATGCAAAGCACATAGAGGAAGGTAACAATGTAAACCAAGGATGCGGGTGTTTGGAAGGGTGCGGGACTTTGGAATAAATGTAGCAAGCGTGTCAGAGCGCAGACCATTTGAAACTGAAGGAACGGAATGAGGAGAGAAGATTTATTTCGATTAAGATGGGTGCGGCTGTATGGATGGATGGACAAATGGCCGATGGATTGATCGACCGATCAAAAGTGGTATCGAAAATGAGATGTTTCTTTCTTGTCCTTTCTGTTTCCCCAGTCGTTCCTACACCACCGTGGCCTGTTGCTGACCCAGCTGCCCATCCCCAACACCACGATGGTGGACTTCTGGCGCATGGTGGACGGATGTGACGTCAAAACTGTCGTCTCACTCGGGTCGGAACTCGAACACGACACTGTTAAGGTAATACCTAGTGCGTGGCCCAACCAAGACCGCAGATAGCCCGCGCACGGCTGTGAGCGGGCTAGTTGCGGCCGTCGTCCGCCCAAAGACTTTTCCTGCTGTGTCAGGCAGTTAGAGAGGCGTGATTCAGAAAACGCATGCTGTTGACAGAACACAGACAATTAAGGTGACCGCCAAGCGTGTAAAATTAAACAAAAAATAAAAACAATAACCAACAACCGCAAAACGACGCTTAGAATGGTCAATTACAACACAGTTTATTTAATTGTGTTGTAATTGTTCTTTCTGAGTGTGTTTCTGCCCGGCATTTGTTTGGAAAATGAGAAATGTCTGTTGTTACGTATGATCATGGCATCTGTATCCTGACCAATAAATTACTTCCAAATAAACACTTTACGTGACGTTTTCAATTTAAAAAAAAAACTGTTGAGATTTAATGTATCCTGTGATTCATTTAAAATTTTTGTCAGGGATTTTGTCAGTACTGGCCACTGACCGTTAGCGAGGTTCTGGATGCAGGACCTTACGAAGTAACAATGGCTTCCCTTAACAAAATGAGCGGCCACCTGATCTCATATGGTCTGACGGTACTAAACAAGGTAAAGTGTAACTTATACTTACATATATATTTAATCATTATTACAGAATGTGAAATGATAACCATCCATAGTCTGTTAGCCTTTTGTGTTGATCTTGATTAAAAAGTTATATGGAATAACAGCTTAACTCTTAAACTGTCAGAACTAAACTACTTCTATTCTGTAGAATGGAAGTCATTTAGTTCTGGGAGTTTGAGTTAAGAATGCTGTTCAGGTCACATTTTTGCAATTACTTTTACAGCGCTTTGAAAACAAGCCAGTACCCGTACAAATAGGTATTTGTCATTACAGTTATATTGCTCTTTGCATTTATTACTGTTTGCATTGATATGTAAATCATATATGATTTAAGTTTAAAATGGGCATTGTAAACTCGCAACAAGCATATTTGTCAGACGGAGAACAAGCGGCGTCCCATGCAGCTGTTCCACTACCAGGCGTGGGCGGGAGAGGTACCTGACGATACAGCTAGTCTACTGCAGCTTGTCGACACCATCAAGGCGAGCGCTGAGGACGATATGACGTCACCCATCGTCATTCAGTGCATGTCAGTCGGGAAATTATTTATTATGTGAAACACAGTGTGCCTTACATTTATTTATTATATAAATGTATTTTGTATTTTATTTTATCTCATTTTTTGCTCACGTACGAAGCAAAAGTGAGTCTAGGTTCTAGGCCAGTGGTCGTCCGTCCGTCGTCCGTCAGCCGTCGTCCGTGGTAAACTTTAACGTTGTCATTTTCTCGGAGACTCTTTTAGGGACAGTCTTCAAACTTTGCCCAAGGTAACTTGCTGCAAGACCTTTCTAAACATATCAATTTGAGTGACCTCAACAAAGGTCAAGATCACAAGGGAACAGGAAATAGGTATAAAAAAGTAATATTTTGACATAATTAAGTTTTTCTCAAATACTATTCACGACTTTAGCTCAAACCTGGTACACAAATACCTAATGGTAACATCTTTTTATGCATACTAATTTGGTTGATCCCTCGAAAAGGTGAAGGGTCACAAGATTTTAGGAAATAATAAATGTGAAAAATAGCAATATTTTGACAAAAGATGTTTTTTTCCAATACTATTCACGACTTTAACCCCACATTTGGTACAGAGATACCTGATTGTAAGACCCATCTATGCATACTAATTTGAATGACCTCTTAGAAAGGTCAACGGTCACCAGAGCTTAGGAAATAGGTAAACAATGTCAATATTTGGACAAGAGATGTTTTTTTTTTCTCAAATACTATTCACAACTTTAAACCCAAACTTGGTACAGACTTACCTGATGGTAAGACCTATCTATGCATAATAATTTCGATGAGTCCTCGGAAAGGTCAAGGTCACAAGAGGTCAGCAAATGTGTGTAAAATGCAAATTATTGGTAGAATTGTAGTTATTATCATCAGTTTTGCAAAATTTACAAACCGATTTGGCACAAAGGTAGCTGATGACGATAAGACCTTCCAATGTTTAGTTACTTATTTAGTCGACTAATCGCAAAGGCCAAGGGCCATGGGGGTTTGACAAATGTGTGAAAACTGATTAAATGTTGAGAAAAGATGGATTTTGTTGGTGCAGAAGCAATCCTTTTAATTATTGTCACAAGGTCACACATGTGACATGTAAATCTGTCATTCACTTGCGCAATAACGACTTTGCCTTTCTTGGATTTATTTGATTTGATTTTTTTTCTTTTTATTTATTTATTATTTATGTATACTTTTTATTTCTTTTTTTGTGGGGGTAGGGGGTGAAGTGGGGTGGGGGTGAGGGTGCGGGGTGAGGGTGGGGAGGGCGTGAGGGGGGGGGGAGGTGAGGGGGGTGAGGGGGGGTCGAACTAGCTTTACTTTCTCACAGTGTTACATAACTGTTCGGGACGAGAGTCGACCATGATATTTAAAGGGTGGTGCCAGAATAGCTAGGCGCCTACAAGCGCCATGCTATTCTGGCACCACCCTTGAGCTATCATGGTCGATTTGTGTCTCGGTGCAGTGTGTCAGGGCTTAATGTTCATGATTTTTGTCAGGCGAGACAAATAATGAAGGGATAGTAAATAGATGCGCATTAAGAAAACAAGAGACATTTTTTTTCAACCAGATCATGGGAATTTTAGGCTTTGCGTTGTGCGTCACGCAACATCGAGGCCATTTCCCCTGCTGCTGCAAAATTATGTTTGAGAGTTACGCATCTGACCAGGAACTAACAACAAAGTTTACTGTCGTTGAAATCAGTTAGTTAAATTACGTTCTGATTTTGTTTTAACTCATTCTACCCCAACACCGAAATCCTTAAATTTTGCCCCCTGTCCTCTGAAGACTGCATTGCAGTGCAGGACACAGATCGGCCATGATAGTTCAAGGGTGATGCCAGAATAGCTTGGCGCCCATAGGCGCCAAGCTATTCTTGCATCACCCTTGAACTGTCATGGTCGATCCTTATTTTCCTGTGGTGTGTCTGGGGTAGAATGAGTTAGAGTACAGCACACCAAATAATATGATTAATAACTTTAATAATTATAGCAACAACACAACAACAACAATAATAATAATAATAATAATAATAATAATAATAATAATAATAATAATAATAATAATAATAATAATAATAATAATAACAACAACACAGGGGCTGTCTATAGCGTCTTACTCTATGACAGCAGGCTCGGAACGCATTACACTCGAAATGTAAAAAATGTACAGCAGCTTGTTGTTCTCGTTTTTAATTCACTCTACAGAGACGGTGCTGCAAGGAGTGGATTGTTCTGCGCCATCTATGACATCATCAGCCGTGTGACGCATGATGATGAAGTGGACGTGTACCTGACGGCACGGCACGCTCAGACTGTCAGACCACAAGCAGTGGCCACGGAGGTACGGGTGTAACGTGGGGAAATGGCTCTCACGTCAGATAGACCAGGGTGTCATTTTGGCCTACTCAGGGTCCATCTGGCGTGAGTCATTTTAATGGTCACTCCTCTCAGACGAAATTGCGTATGCCAAAATGAGCCTGGATGGCACTAGCTGATGGGTCATTTTAGTGCGTTACAATGGGCATGCGAGCCATAACGGCCTGTAACTTTAACTTAAGTCTTAATTTACACGCTGATTACGACCTGATGGAAATAAGAATTTCAGCAAAAGTATAAAACATCAATGGCTTTGGAGACTTATTGTGTAATACCTCTTTGCATTTGTGACAAGTGTATAACTCATTGTGCCCGATGTACAAAATACCCACATTTTGGAGTTACCCTCTGAGGACTGCAGTACAATTCACGAGACACATCGACCACCATAGTTCAAGGATGGTGGCAGAGTTGCTTGACGCCTATAGGCGCCAAAATATTGTGTTACCACCCTTAAACTATCATGATCGAGCCATATCTTGCTGTGGTGTGTCGCGGGCAGAATGAGACAAGCCCGTGTGTGACGATGTTAGAATTCTCTGCCCTTTAATTTTACTGTTTCAGTTTTTTTTTTTTTTTTTTTTACTTTGAGAGTTGGGAATATGGTTATATGGGGGGGGGGGGGGGGGAGGGGCGAGGGGGGGGGGGGGGAGGTCTAGTGGATTGAGAGGAGTAAGTACTGGTTCTTACTGTGGATTCAGCTAATTCTGATAAGTAACGTTTAATTATTGTGTGAGGCGCTGGAATGTTAATTTCCATGCATGCTTACAGCTGTATAATTATGTACTATCTAAATCCGTGTCTTCTTCATTTTCCACTTTCAGACGCAGTACCGTTTCCTGTACCAAGTTGCCCAAGAATACATTCGTCACCTCAACGTCTACCAGAATGCGGGGGTCGCGTAGATAATTCCATCTGCACTTCTCTGCCGTTTGGGGGTCGCGTACGGATCTGAAAAATTAACACAAATTTGCAGTTGGAAACTGACTTCACGAGAGACGCGTACAGAGAAGGACCGACGCAGCCTTAGATACATAGTCTCATGCAGGTACAGGTCAGCTACAGAATGACGCGGTACCCGGTTCTCTTCTCAACCGCTCAGAGACTGCTCTGTGCGAAGGTAACCCGATACCGATCCAAAACACGTGGCCCCACAAGACAAGTAGCACCCACGATACCGACAGAATTGTTTATATAACAGCGGACGGCAAAGCAATAGTCCCTTTCCTTTTTGTCCCCCCCCCCCCTCCTTTTCCTGGACTACTTTCGGGAAATAAAAACTTACTGTGAGAAGCCCACGTACGATTATATACTAAACGTGTCTTAATTATTATTAACCGTTTGTTATTATTAACCGTTTTGTCCACTGCAGTTAAATTACCATACTGTGTGTTTATCATTATTGTTGTTCAAACGGTGCCAGCAACTCGTGAGTCATCATCGGCAAACGTTTGCAGGAAGGTTGCTGTGAACAACAGCCTAGTGATAACAATAAAGTGTAAAAATGTATATCGTATATGTGGAGATATGATTTTCGTAGTCAGCCACAATCCGTGAAATACGAAAAGCCTTTGGTCAGCCAAGGAGCCGCAGGAGCAAAAAGGAGGGGAGGAAATACGGTCGCGCCGGGTTTTGATATGTGCCGGATATCTCTCACGACAGCTTGATGATAACTGACTCGCACCTACACGCATCGGAATTTTGGGCCTTTTTTTCCTCTGTCCGTTGGCGTATAGACTGTACCAGGGCGCCATGAAGTCAGACCGGGTTATTCGCATGAGCGTTATTGACGTGCTACATCTACACAAAATGGTGAAAAATACACCCAGTAGGCAAAAGTTCTTAACTCATTCGAGACGTGCCGCCTCCGGATACGCGGCTTTTGCCGCGTGTTCCGAGGCGGCACGTCTTGAATGAGTTAAGGCCGACATCAGCCTTGGCTGATGCGCGCACAGGCGTGCGCGGGCCAGCTACAGCTGACGTTGGCTTTAAGACCTTTTGCTCATCGAACTGTGGCCCAGAAGTCTGTTCGTCTTCTATCTGCCGACTCCGCTGACCTGTATGAATAGAATGTTTGAGACACTTACAACAAGGTTGAGGGATGCGTCAATGGTATGCGGTATGGACAGATGACTTGATATTCGGAGATACACAAAGACTGTGATGAAAACCAAAATACACGCTGGCAAGCGTAGCCGTTTAACGCAAACTTATTTCACATAAACTTTTCTCGCTGCGTAACTGGAAATACTATGTATGATCACGCCGGTTTGTACTTTGATAAAAGCTTGCGGTGTTGGCAGTAGCTGTATTTTTACAACTTTATCTTGGAGTCTTTAATTTACGGGAGGTGGAGGCGTTGGGGGGCGTGAGATGGGGTGGGGGGGGTGGGGGGGGTGGCCCAGTTATTGGGTGTTCGGGAGGTGGACTAGGGCGGAGGTGTGGTGGAGGTGGGTGGGGAAGTAGTGGTAATGGAAGCTGCATGGAAACTAGGAACCAGGTAGGAGGGTTAGTTAGTTATTTTGGTTTAACGGCAAGCAGCCGACTACGGTCATCTCCCAGAGGCAGGTAGGAGGGACTGGTGGGTCGGTTCAAGTTATCGCGTCATTAGTCTACAGAACATAGCACCATGTACAAACTCCCGATCGCAATACAGTCGTAGAGTAGTGAATGCTTCTTATTATCGACTATTATGTAATACACATTTATGACATGATTCATATATATGCCTTATGTCCAGAGACAATGGGGGATTTTCGCAACCACCTGCCCGCCTTTCGCTCGCTGTGTCCGCGCGTGCAAAAGGCGTGCAGGCGATTGCAAAAGTCAGCAAGTCATGCTGGCCGCGAACCAAGTGTTCACAGCTACTGACTAGCGTAACTCTGACACAGCATAGTTTGGTATTGATTGACCACGATATTACAAGGGTGAAGCCAGAATAGCTTGGCGCCACCCTTGAACTGTCATGGTCAGTCTGTCTCCTCCATTGTAATACAAACTTCAGAGTGCGTCTGTAGGGTACAAAGGGTCAAGATGCTGCTAATTAGCTGTGTGTGGATTGTGAAAATCATTGCCATTTTGTGTTGCTTGATTGTAATCTCTCTTGCCTTTATTTCTTGTATGTACACACGCACGCACGCAGGAACACACGACCGCCTGCACAAACGCGCACAAACGCATTCGCTCAAACGCATTCACACACATGCATACGCACTCGCACAAATACACATTCATACAAACACATACACAAACACCCGCGCGCACACACTCACGAACACATTCACACACACATACAAAAACACACACATCACATCATCATCTTCATCATCATTCGCATCAAAAAGCTGTACTGACGAGCATACTATAATGCGACATCATTCGAGTCGTCAAAAACACTCAAGTCGCCTTTCCTTTCCTTACCTTAAAAGTACAACAACACCAGCGACAATCGTCATTGAAAAAGTAATGCTGGTATTAGTTATCATAATTAGCCATGTTGTTTCGAAACGCGCAAGCATTATTTTTTTAATAAGCCTGTAAGAATTGTCCACATAATAATCGAGCTTATTTAATAGTGCTTTTTTAGTATGTGTTTGCATATAACATAACAAATACATTATGCTTATAAAATCTAAACTAAAGCATTATTTTGTGTTGTGAATCTAATAAATGTGTGTGTGTGTGTGTGTGTGCGTGCGTGCGTGCGTGCGTGTGTGTGTGTGCGTGCGTGCGTGCGTGCGTACGTGCGTGCGTGCGTGCAAGAGATGTGCTATTAAAGCATGTCATAAGTGTATTACTATAAGGATGCAACACGTCGGCCGCACAGGTAGTTAACACGTAAATTTAGTCGACGATCGATCGTAGCTTAAAGTTTTTGTAGTGACGTAAAAAAAAAAAACCCAAAAAAACAAGTACGCAGACTTTTAAAAACAAAAATCAGGCCGGCATCATGGGAAGGTCGGGTAGAAATTCCGGACATTACGTCAATGTCTTATACAAGTTAATCAAACAGTATGCAACATGGCGACAAATGCGGCATCCGATGCTGCTTGATGTTTTTTTTTTTTTTCTGAAAAAGATCGAAGACCAAGAGAAGCGACGTGTAAATGTGCATGGACGGTAACGATTCCGCTTCTGTCTGATAAATATGAGACCGTCCTCGAACAGAATTTTTGTTTGCTCCGTTACATTTGTACAGGTGCCCCCACCTCCCCCCCCCCCCCCACACCCTTACACACACACACACACACACACACACACACACACACACACACACACACACACACACACACACACACACACACACATCAAGCAAAATCATGCACTTTACAAGAAAAATATTCTTTTAGCATCGCCAATCTGGCAAGAAGAACATTTTATTACGTACACGATCGATGTGTATCTAGCTCGTGAGTTTCTTTTAACCAGTGTGCTCTCGACACCCTGTCTGAATATGGACACTTAGAAATATAATTTAAACCTAAAGGTAATCGGATGTTGTCAAACGTCTTTCTTCTTCTTCGTTCTTTGTTCTGTGATAATAGCAGTGACTGAGCAGTGTCCTGCTTGAATTCGTTGTAGTAATGCGGCGACATAAAGGTTTCAAGTACACGAGATAACAGTAATCTCAAACAAACATAAAAACATTGGATTTGAAAGCCATTACGGGCACAGCCTGTACTGTACGTAACGGTCAAGAGCTGAGTTGTTCTTATCTCTATATATCTGTTGAGCTCTTTTACAATCTCACTTGTTTCACACTATAAGGCGTGTTATCAATACGATATTTGTGCACCCTCCTGCGTGACCACAAGGACTTCTCTTCTTGTACCAGACTTCCTGAAATTTTGGAGTCGTCTCTGAAGACTGCATTACAATTTAGCTTACAGACCGACGATGATAGTCCCAGAATGATGCCAGAATAGTTTGGCGCACTACCCTTGGGCTAACGTGTTCGAACGCTATCTAGCTATGGTGTCAGCGTTAAACGAGTTAACACATTTAGCCCCCACAACCTACGGCAGGAGATGGATCGATCATGATAATTCAAGAGTAATGCCAGATTAGCTAGCCTGATGGCGCCAAGCTAATCTGTCACTACCCTTAAATTATCATGCTCGATCAATCTCCTTCAACTGGTACATATTGTTTCTACAACTTGGGAAATGCGGCTTTGTGTTTGTGTGTGTGTGTGTGTGTGTGTGTGTGTGTGTGTGTGTGTGTGTGTGTGTGTGTGTGTGTGTGTGTGTGTGTGTGTGTGTGTGTTTTTTAAAGCGGGTTAATAGACAACGTAGATATTTCATAACTCGTTGTTTGAAGTGCTTCCTGGTGACGAAAATATTACAGTCGCGATAAAACAACACTGCAGTTAACGCAACCATCAGGTTTTGTTATATTAATAAGTTTGTATTGTCAGTAAGCGAATTTTTCATTCACTCACAAAGGGCTAGTTGCTACACGGCTACACTGCCAACAGACAGCACCAAGGGAATGTAGAGAACACTGCAAACTGCACATAAAACTTCCCAGTTTGACACTACTAACCGAAATGTACTCAGCGCAAATCGACCAAGGCGTACATCTACCCAGTGCAAATGTGTTCCTCTGATTTTCCATTTATGTTTAGAACTAAATAAACTCACAGTGAACCTTCTCAGCATTATTCCTCCCTGCAAAAATCTACAAAGGCTTGAATTTACTCAAATAAAAATGTATCAATGGAATATCGACAGCACACATTTACACTGGTACGCACATGTTCATTCAGGCTGTGCAGACTTCCGCTGGATATTTTCACGTTTTTTTTTATTCTTTTATTTTTTTTTTATTATTATTATTTTATATATTTTTTTTAAGATTTGCGCTAAAACATAGCAAACCTTAATCCATCATTTCAGCGTCACTGATACTGGCACTGTGCGTACTACACGTACTATAAAAATCACGTCACCACACAACTCTTTTAACGTCACAATCTAGGGCCCGCATAGTCTGTGTTAAGTTCATGTCAGACTTTTTTGAAATGTTGCAAAGAAGATGACATGACCTAAAGTTTACATACACATAGGCTGAAGGGAACTTTGCCGCCAAACACTAACTTATATGCTTGAAACATACAGAACCCTTTATCTAAAACGGCCTGAGGAATCTCCCGCACCTTTATTTGCATACCGTATTGAAAATACGGAACTTTGACATGCGGCTGGTCTCATCGCCTTCAGTAGATAGTTCTCGATAAACTGGGCGCACACAAGCTGTAACAGTGCAGTAACAATATACATTTACGTCACGTCTAGCCACGCTAGCATTGCTGTTGCATAGTTATAGCCTAAACACGCCCAGTGTGCGTGTGTGTGTGTGTGTGTGTGTGTGTGTGTGTGTGTGTGTGTGTGTGTGTGTGTGTGTGTGTGTGTGTGTGTGTGTGCGTGCGTGCGTGCATGCGTGTGTGTGTATGTGTGTGTGTGTGTGTGTGTTTGTGTGTGTGTGTGTGTGTGTGTGTGTGTGTGTTTGTGTGACAGCGACTAGAGCCCGCAATAGTAGACGGACAAGCTTGAAACTTAGGATATTGTCTGTACAAGAATTATATCAAAACGTTTCTTTGTTTTTGTTTTTTTGTACTAGAATACGCATTAACGAGAAAATGACAGTTTCACACACACACACACACACACACACACACACACACACACACACACACACACACACACACACACACACACACACACACACACAAATGGTTGATCCATATTTGAGCCCGTAATTATTCTTATTCTCACAATATATTTTGCATACAGCTAGATTAAAGGAAGACATTGAATAAGTTCGTTCGCCAGCATATACCTCTTCAACGTATTGTATGATGATTTATTCATTTTTGCAAGTTTTGGAACCACTTTTTACTTCCACCAGACAGTCAGACCTGTAAGAGGCTGCGTGAAAGAGACCCTTGCGTGCCTTTCACGGCTGGCACTCTTCATACGCTTTTTATTCCGATAGCGCTCTAGTTGATTATTTCACCTGGAATTTTGGATACAGCTAGTTTGGGGAAAGACATTGGATGAGGTCGTTAGGCAGCTTTGAACCTCTTCAGCTTTTTCGAAAATAAAAATAAATGCATGACATGAAATGTCACAAAAGTAAGAAGACTCAGACAATGACAGTGGCACAAAATGGCCAAACACATCAGTGTAATACAATGTTCCTAACTGACTCAAAGCACCAGCACATCAGTGTTATACATGTGTAGGAGTTGATGTAATGCTCTCCTGCTCTGACAATTTTATTTAGGAAGACTCTCTATGTTTGTTATGATGTCTGCGAACGTATTGGGAAAAGGTTGAAAATGCATGCAAGCTCATGTAGAAGAGACTGTGTGGATATCGGTCATCTCATCTTGTTCTTCTTCATAACGTGTTCGTGTGTGCCATTGTGCGGATCGGGGTAAGCGGGGCGCAGGATTGGATGGATTAGGTTCAAGGGGGTTGGGATGGGGGGTGTGGGAGGGGGGGGGGGAAGAGAGAGAGAGAGAGAGAGAGAGAGAGAGAGAGAGAGAGAGAGAGAGAGAGAGAGAGAGAGAGAGACAGACAGACAGACAGACAGAGACAGAGAGAGATCAGAAGGATTAGCTTAAAAATAGGAACAATTCTGAATGTTCCAAAAAGAACATAACATGTGTGCTCAAAACAATACAGTAGACTTTGGGGTAAAATCATTATCTTGTTTTTAAACTGCTCTCAGGCTTAAAGAGATGTCCATCGGAGCAGTTTTCGTGGTATAAAAAGCGTAATGTTCTCTCAAACTTTAGTGCCTAAAAGTTTTCTTTCACTATAATGTATGCGAGTCGTGGGCCCGCATACATAATGCTACTAGGGTATATGGAAAAACAGACTAACTGAGCGTCTGAATGTTTGAAGGAGTCATGTGGTGGATAGATTTTGCATAAACCAGAAGTTGGAATAGTCATGTTGTACCCACGCGTAGCTTTATATGACATTACTGCAAATACTAAGCCCCAAGCCATTTGAGTAAAGTCATGAAAAAGTGTCGAAAAGGTCAGGACTGAAATGTCACGAATTCATGAAATATTGAAGTATTTCATGAAATGTCCAAGCGGAGCCGTGATTTTACGAGTTTACTGCCATCATTTTCATGAATTTCTTGAATTCCATTGCTTCAATCATTTGTTCGGTGCTTGTCCTAATGTGACTAAAAGATTCTTCATTAGTGATATGTGGGCATACCAGTGTAGCGAATAGCAATATTGTACGTTTACCCCTTAACACATTCTACACCATGACCAAGGACCGAAATCCCCACATTTGAAGTTGCCCTTTGAAGGATTGCATTACAATTCCAGAGACAGATTGAGCATGATAGTTCAAGGGTGGTGCCAGAATAGCTTGGCGCCTATGGACGCAAAGCTATTCTGACACCACGCTTGAACTATCACGCTCGATCCGTGTTTTGCTGAGGCGTGTCGGGGCTGAATGAGTTAAAATTTTGTGAGCGCTTCCACCGATCTTCTGGTTTCCCCCAGCGCGTGATGTTTGACCCCCATTAGTTGCATAAGAATCCGGCCTTCAACGCCAATGTCACGCGCACTCGGACACTCGCACCACTCAGTACTCTTGCACGGACCCTCGGACAGTCTGGTACTGATTGCCGGTACACGCGTCGCCGTCATGCGTGTCAAAGACTAAAAATAGTGTTGGCTACTTTTGTTTACGGAGTTGTACTCTGCTGCTGTAATTATTTCACGCTAAGCCTGTTATCGCTTGATTTTGAGAATTATCACGAAAATAGTACTCGGAATCGTCAAAGACTGAAGACGTCAGTGTTTATTGCCGGCTCCTTCCCGAGGCTGCAGCGCCCTGCACGCCGGGGGACAACTAGGGCTAAGGCTGGCCATGCCAGGGCCAGCTGGGCCAAAGGGGCCGTAGTGCACATTGTTAGCCGGCTGGTAGTGTAGTTGGAATTCTATAATTAGTTAACCCCTTCAGCCCTGACGCACTACAGCAGGAGATGGGTCGACCATGATAATTAATAATAATAATAATAATAATAATAATAATAATAATAATAATAATAATAATAATAATAATAATAATACCGTTATTATATAGGCGCTTTTTCTCAATTTTTGGGGAAATCGACTCAAAGCGCCGCGCCTGAAACCCAACACACACACTCACGAAACAGACACGGATTTACGCCATTTAAGACAAACATAGTACAAACACAGTACCGGCAAGACAAACGAAGGGCCAGTCAGCTACTGAAGTTACAGAGATTTTTGATCGCTTGTATTTGAAATTTGTAAAGTGGCCTGAGACCGGTACCAAAGTGTGTGTGTGTGTGTGGGGGGGGGGGGGGGGGGTGGGTGGGTGCAAGAACCGGAGTACCCGGAGAAAGAACCCCCGACGGTCCGCCCTGTCGGCGCCTAGCTAATCTGGCACTACCCTTGAATTATCATGGTCGACCCATCTCCTGCAACTGGTGCATAGTCATTAGATGACGCCTCAAAAATTTGAGAAATACGACCGTCGGGCTGAATGAGTTAAGTATGGCAAGGTGCCGGATTTCCATTGTGTCAGGGTGCACTGACGATTTCTCCCGGCAGTGGTTAATACGAAGTAAGTAATGATACGCATTGCTCATTTGCATATTTGACTCCAGAGGGTCTGTAGATATTTTCAGGCCGCTTCATACAGTTAGGCATTTATTCATTGCCTGGTTCCAAATTTGAAATAGAGGTGATAGTCTGTTAGTCTCGCAGGGTTGTATTAGGGTGGTTTTTGTTGTTGTTGTTGTTGTTGTTTTTTTGTGACATTTAAAGGGAATTTGTAGTGTAGCTCAGTACAGAGTAATGTAGTTTTAGGTGTGTGCCACCACCAGCCATGTGTATACCTAATAAGAACATATCTTTCTCTGAATCCGTGCTTGGATTATTTTAGCTCTTATTTTTATGGTTTGTAATGATTGTACGCTTTGATTATGCTGATCGTTCTTGAATAAGTACCTTGATTTTTAACCTCACTCTCAGTGGTTAATAGAGAGAGAAGGATCGCGTGTCTGAGAATAATATAGTGTGTCTGTGAGCGGGCCTGTTCATGGATCGATGAGTGCACGTTTATCCATGTGTGTGCGGAGTGTGAGATGTGAGTGTGTGAATGTGACCTCCGACGCAGCATTCCGCAACCGGCGCATGTGGTGTAATACCTTGTCACGGAAACTTTAGCACTCACTGCAGTATTTTATTGTGCACAGACACTGTTCAATCAAACTTTACAATTACGTTTTATCCCTTTCAGCGCCAACACCCTACAGCAGGAGATTGATTGATCATGATAATTCAAGGGTAGTGCCAGATTAGATAACATATTAACCACTTTGCTGCAGGTGCATAATCACGATATGCGCGTCTGAAGCAGCTGTATATGTCTGACGGCGTTTGATGGAAAAACAAGGATGTAAATTTGACTAAATATAGGCACAAAGAACGCAGGAGTGACAAGAGACATACATCCTCATGAGCCCTCGCAGTCGCACTAACTTATCGCAGTCGCGGGGGCTCATGAGGATTTATGTCTCTTGCAGATGGCTAGTGTTCACTCTGCCCCGGCAGTGTGAGGGTTAAATGCAAAGGGTGTTGAGTGTGGTACATGATAGGTGGCTTCTAATCCACCAGTGCAGTTCTAATGAACATGACGTGCTGCGGGTGATTGCACTCTGTGTTTGGCACACTGAAGCCTGTACTAGCCGTTATTTGGGAGATTACTCTGCTAATTAGTGGGGTTTTATTTTTTTAATAAGTGGATTTGTCTCCCGTGCCCAATTCATTGCGGATACAGGACGTTGTCGTTTGCTAGTTGTTCAGGTGAGTTTAGGTCTAAATAATCTACTCTGATCACAAGAGAAAGTGTTTCAGGAGATAGTTTTTTTTTTTTTTTTTTTTTTTTTTTCCCCACATATCCTTAATACTAATGTTTATCAGTTGACACTCACAGCAGGTTCCGTCGATCACCTTCTTATGTAGACATTATTTTTAAGTGACACCTCTGTTATTCTGATATTATGTAATTTATGTACTTTTTTAATGCATTAACTTAAGGGAGATTATCCCTTCCTTTATTTAGTTTCGAGTGTACTTAGTTGCTTCACCACCCCCCCCCCCCCCCCCACCCCTTCCTCCCCCTTAGGCCCGGCTTTAGCGCTTTAGAGACAAACGGTTAGATCCCCTGCCCCCGCGGATCATGGTCCGAATCGCCAGCCCACAGAAAAATATCCGACCTGTATTATATCCGATCTTGCAATACGCGAGGTCGGCTGTTTCTTGGCTTGACTTTGCGAACGAAGATTCTATAGGGCTTGCCCACGTCGTCTGCAGGCATTTTCGTGGCTGCGGAGGCCAATCCGGGACAGGCAGGTTCGACCGCAGTGGCTGCAGGGGAAAGTCTGGTCAGGGTTCTGAGTTACGACAGCTCTGTTTTTTCTTCTGAGCCGCTTGTCCTTAAGGTTAGCTCTGCGAGAG
>BTPG01000003.1:247647272-247651892 GCA_036245525.1 Semisulcospira habei | reverse complement strand
AGTTCATTTTTATATCAAACACACTTGTCAGAGTCTCAAAACACCTCAGCTCATCTTGCAGATGTAGTAGGCATGTGTGTGCCAAACTTGTCAACACTCCTGTAAAACCCTGTACTGGTGCCTGCAACTGCTGGTCCCATAACAATGCACTCAAATGAGCTTTACTCAGTGCACAAGTGCTTGTGTTTGGCTTAGAATAGACACCAGAGACATCCCTCATGACAATTACAGCAGAATGACACCTCAGATGCAACCAGTGTAGCAGTACCATGCAAAATAACACTTCTGCAGGTCACATTATTTTGGCCGCTTATTTCACTCTGAGGTCAGCTGTCTGATGAAATGCACATGCTAACACTGTTTCATTGTAGTTTTTATCTTAACCTTTGACCTTAAGCCCCCAACCCCCCCCCCCCCTCCCCTCCCCCCCCCCCCTCCCGGCCTCCAACCCAAACCCCTGCCCACCCCACCCTACACCCACCCCACACAACTTCAAAAACTGAAAGAGTGAATTTTTTTTTACGCATTTATCAAACTGAACACCCCAAACCCCACCCCTTTCAAGGTCAAGGTCAAAGGTCACAGCTCATGGTCGAAGGAAAGACTCATGACTACCTGTAAGACAAAAAATAAATGAGCAAACACACTAAACCTAGCTCACAGTGCAGGTAAACAGGGTGTTGCCATGCAAAACATGCCAAAACGCCTATAAAACTGCATGCACAGCGATTTTTTGGCAAAATTTCAAATTTTTCATGATTTTTTTACTTTTCCAACTGCAACCATCCAAACTCATTGATCTGGTTACACTAAACCAGTTTCCGGTCTATGTCACATATGGCATGTGGTGCACCTTGTCAGAGACACTTGTCCCACCTGAACACCATTCAATCTGCTATCAGTGCAACCCTTAGACAATAGCTAAGTCAAATCCAAAGTGACACCCTTGAACGTTGCTGCATCTTTAAGTTATGGCCCATTATGTGAAGTGCCTTGATGTGGCGTTCACAACGCTGCTGACGTGTTGGATCATGCATATCTGATGCCATGAAAAACAGCCTAGATATGGTCAGAATGCCTCCAAAATTGGCATGTACATCAAGTAATATATCTGATCTTCAGAAATGTTGCATTTGAGACACAGGCACATGAAAGTGTTTTTTTTTCATATTTTTCCATTGCCTACCCCCCTACTTTTTCTGTTTTTCCAAGTTTACACACGCATGCAATACAGTCAAACTGACTTCTGGTGGGCTGGACAACTTAAAACAGTTACCATGACACTGACACTGATGAAAAATGAGCTTTCAGACCCAAGGCCATTTCCTTGTGTATCTTAGGGCAGCCCAAAAGACAACACCCAGGCATCCTCATTGACCCTGTTGTCTGGTGACAACAAGCTGGAAGAGGCCTGTAACCAGCTGCCATGCCCTATGTGCTGCTGGCAATCTTTCCCTAGGCAAAATGGGTCATGAAACAGCTCTGCAATTTAAACATTAAGTCTACTGAGCTATCCCACAGGAAAAAGACTACACAAAACAACCAAAACTATGCTACGCGGGACACGCCGCATACACTAATTAGTGTCTGGACTGCTGATTTAGGAGGTAGCATAGAAAAATGGTTATGTACAGTTCATTTTTATATCAAACACACTTGTCAGAGTCTCAAAACACCTCAGCTCATCTTGCAGATGTAGTAGGCATGTGTGTGCCAAACTTGTCAACACTCCTGTAAAACCCTGTACTGGTGCCTGCAACTGCTGGTCCCATAACAATGCACTCAAATGAGCTTTACTCAGTGCACAAGTGCTTGTGTTTGGCTTAGAATAGACACCAGAGACATCCCTCATGACAATTACAGCAGAATGACACCTCAGATGCAACCAGTGTAGCAGTACCATGCAAAATAACACTTCTGCAGGTCACATTATTTTGGCCGCTTATTTCACTCTGAGGTCAGCTGTCTGATGAAATGCACATGCTAACACTGTTTCATTGTAGTTTTTATCTTAACCTTTGACCTTAAGCCCCCAACCCCCCCCCCCCTCCCCTCCCCCCCCCCCCTCCCGGCCTCCAACCCAAACCCCTGCCCACCCCACCCTACACCCACCCCACACAACTTCAAAAACTGAAAGAGTGAATTTTTTTTTACGCATTTATCAAACTGAACACCCCAAACCCCACCCCTTTCAAGGTCAAGGTCAAAGGTCACAGCTCATGGTCGAAGGAAAGACTCATGACTACCTGTAAGACAAAAAATAAATGAGCAAACACACTAAACCTAGCTCACAGTGCAGGTAAACAGGGTGTTGCCATGCAAAACATGCCAAAACGCCTATAAAACTGCATGCACAGCGATTTTTTGGCAAAATTTCAAATTTTTCATGATTTTTTTACTTTTCCAACTGCAACCATCCAAACTCATTGATCTGGTTACACTAAACCAGTTTCCGGTCTATGTCACATATGGCATGTGGTGCACCTAAGAATAACACAACTACAATCGTAACAGCAGCTCTACTCTTCATTATATTTCGTGTTCAACTAACCTGTCTGGAACATTTCAGAATCTCTCGCTTTTGCTGACTATGCGACATAATTTGTTTATAATTGGGCCGAACGTCTTTAAAAAAAAGTAAAGAACTACTGTTGTTTTACTGCAGTGTGTGCAGACGGCTACTACGGCGCTACCTGTGAAATCTGCGGTCACTGTGCTGGAGGAGCGTCCTGTAACAAACTGAACGGGAACTGTCAGGCTTGTGACGATCCACGCTGGTCCATGCCACTATGCAACAGTAAGCTCCATTTTCTTTTTTCAAAATGACCCATGTATATCGTCGTAACCCTTTGCATGTCGGTAGCGGTTTCAGTCACGATGATTCCTACAGGAATAATCGCGGCTAAAACCGCTACTGACACGCAAAAAGTTAAATATAACATAATTATAATTTGCGTACAGTTGGCGACACGTGTAAAATGAAAATGTACTGCAATTCATAAGGGCTGTTCAATTCAAAATTCATAACAATTGAAGAGTGCTGTATTCTTTGTTATTATCGAAATGAAGACATAATACTGCAAAGGTTTTCCCTAAAATGAAGAGACAATTTGAAGTGTGGTCGGAAATCCTTTTTCAGGAGAGGAAAATAAACACAACGTTTGGGATGGAAGATCCGTCATCAGGTTACTGTTGTTTGTTACAATACTGGCATCTGATGTACGCCATAAATTATGCTGATCTTCAGGTTGCTCACCTGGCTATTACGGCTCTACCTGTACACAGTGTGGTGAGGGATGTCAGAACGGTGTGTGTCGGCAGGACGGTACCTGTAGCTGCAAACCCGGATGGACGACACAGTACTGCAATACACGTAAGTCGGACACGTCTGAGAATCAGGTTTACCTGGGGAGGTCAATTCATCCACAACTAATGAGGCGCATCCAGCGTCCCTGAGTTATGTGACTATGACATACTAGGTCTGTATGTATTTTTCATCATCGACTGCTGATGTTGTTACAAGAATAAACATTAGAGATTTATTTCTTTAGAGTTGTACGGGGGAAAAATAGTGCAGCGTAACAGAGTTACCTGTACTTCACACGTCATGGCAGCAAGTGGTGAATGTTTCTTCGTCGTCTTTGTGTATCGGCACTGGGCTGTGGTGACAAGCATCTAGATACAGCTTTCACAGTAGTTTTCTAGTTCTGTAAGTTTCTGTTTGATTAGTATTGTATTTTTGATGTTTTCTTATAAATTACATTTCCCTTGGCATGAAGGGCATCTAACTGTGTTCAGGAGACTCCGGGCTGTTGTTGCGTCATAGAGACTGGAGGCGGGCTGGAGCACAAAATGCCTTGAGAATCGGGCTTTATCCGTCTCAGTCCACCATTACCGTTTTTGTGATATGATAAAATGTAAACTGTGCAATGAGTACATAAGGGACTAGTACGGGGTAGTCGTAGTCGTATGATACAACGACACTAGACGCACGCACGTACGGTTCTTGTAAAGAAACTTCTCGCAGCTGCAACTCGTCACTCGTGGCATAAGGTTGTAGACCACACTGGAGTAACAGTTCCAACAATATTTTATTGCAACGATGCAAACTCCACACAATGCATCCACAAATGCACCAACACTGATACACTGTCCCCTCTGCAATGCATCAACACTTTTGATACACTGCGCCTCTCATACAATGTACGGAACATACTTCCTAACACATTCTTTAATACTATGACATATTTCCAGAATAAGCCAACAAATACGCCCAAACAACCAATCAGAAAAGAAAACGTAACCAAAACTCATTAATATTCATTAAAAAAGAATGTTCTAGAAATAACTACAGTTCTCCACTACCATCTAAGCGCCTTTGATTCAATGTTACTAAATGTTGCCAACAACTTTCAAACCGTATCTGAGGTCACTAGAAAGATCGCGACCCTGCTCGAACCTCCCACTCTACTGTAGGTCAAACTGTACAACATTGTAGGGAAACTACAACAAAAATCGATCGCAATTCTCCGTGCAAAAGAAAACGAATCTTACTAAAAAGGTACGTAACTCTTATCCGAAATAACTCAAATGAATATCGGATCTTTCCTAAATATGAAC
>BTPG01000003.1:247559772-247642272 GCA_036245525.1 Semisulcospira habei | reverse complement strand
ACATCTCAGGGACAGGCCCGGTGTATGTCTGAAGTATTTGGTTCTCAAGGAAACCCATGAAGAGGCAGGCATAGCTGGGTCCCATTTTAGTGCCCATCGCTACGCCACTGCACTGAGCGAAGGTGACGCCATCAAAGGAGAAACTGTTAAGAGAGAGAACCAATTCAGCCAGACGTATAAGAGTATGAGTAGGAGGTTGTTTATGACTTCTTTGGTTGAGGAAGTACGAAAGTGCATTGAGGCCGTCATTGTGCGGTATGACAGTATATAGTGAAGTGACATCAAGTGTAAACAACAGTTCAGGTTTGAAAAGTTGTTTCTGGTTGACTTGGTCTATGATCTCTAGAGCATGGTTGGTGTCTTTAATGTAGGTAGGTAGAGACTGGACAAAGGGTTGGAAGACGATGTCCAGGTATTCGGAGATGTGTTCTGTGGGACAGCTGCAAGCTGACACTATGGGGCGGCCGGGATTGTTGAGTTTGTGAATTTTGGGGAGAAGGTAAAAGTTAGGTTGCTTAGGCTGCTTTTTGATGAGGAGATTAGCTGTTGAAGGAAGCTCTCCTTGAAGAATCATCTCTTTGACTGTCTTGGAGATGCGCTGTTTATAGCCTCTGAGCTGCGCATGTCTTTTCGTAACGTATGCGTAGCTGATTAGTATGTATAGCCTATGCATTCTGTGTTTTCGGACATCCTACGTGTGCATACATGAATATGTAGTTTCTGCGATTATAATTATTTGTTCGCAATATGCTGTATAAGTTGTATGCTATGCACGGTGTCTAACGCTGCTGTTCCTGTTGCAGTGTGTCCGGACGGCCATTACGGCCCAGGCTGCACCAGTCTGTGTGGTCGCTGTGAGGGGAGAGCACCGTGCCACAAGATGACGGGACACTGTCTAGCCTGTGACCACCTTACCTGTTGCCGCTCTGTACAGCGAAAATCAGTGTGAACCATCTTTATTTTGCATCATTAACCCCTTTCACTGCCGAGGAAACGAGAACACGATCCAACTGCAAAAGGTATAGATTCTCATGAGCCCCCGCGACTGCGGGGGCTCATGAGGATCTATGCCTTTTGCTGAGACCAATTTAAATTGATGTATCTTTGAGCGTTGCAGGCTTTTGGTTCATGCAATAAAACCTAAATATTCATCTGGTGCCAGGCAAGAGGTTAACCAGTCCTGTTGCGCACGCATTAACATTTTCAGCCCGACGGCCCTATTTCCTAAATTTGGGAGGCGTCATCTAATGACTATGCACCGGTTGCAGGAGATGGATCGACCATGATAATTCAAGGGCAGTGCCAGATTAGTGCTAATCTTGCACTACCCTTCAATTATCATGGTCGACCCATCTCTTGCTGAAGTGCGTCAGGGCTGAAAGGGTTTGTACACAGCCTTTGTAAAAAATATGACATTGTCTTCAAGTCAGAACATCAGATATGTCAGAGATAATTCTTCCGACTACTCGTACACTGCGGAACAAGGGCAGGTCCAGGTTTAACCCTTTTAGCCCCAAGGACCCATTTCTCAGATCTTGGAGGTTTTCCCTGATGACTATGTACCAGTTACAGGAGATGGATTGACCATGATAATTCAAGGGTAGTGCCAGAATAGCTTGGTGCCTGAAGGCACCAAGCTATTCTGGCACTACCCTTGAATTATCATGGTCAATCCATCTCTTGCTGTAGGGATTCGGGGCAAAGTGGGTTAAACAGGAGATCTGACCACTGCGCACCACACCAATCACCGCAAACCGCTCACGCTGTACTTTGTTGTAGCTTGCGAGATCAGTTCATGGGGAGACAACTGCTCCAGGACCTGTGGGAATTGCGGCGGTGACGGTTCTTGTGCCGTTCTGACTGGAGCGTGTAACAGTGGAGCCTGTATCGACGGCTGGGCGGGGGCAGGCTGTCTTCAGAAATGTAAGTTTTCTCGCTGTTGGCTAAAATCCCACATAACTACATACGCACTATTGTGTGTATAGTCAAGTACAGTAAACTTGATTGTAGTAAAACTCTTTACCCTAATTCAACATACTCAATAACCGGTTAGGTGAGGCTAGCGCTTGTAGAATTGTTTGTGAGTTTGTAGGTTTGTAAGTATTCTAAAATTTGAAGCAAAACGTGTATTGTTACATTGTTGTGTATTGTCTTATGCATCTACTGAGTGATATCAGGTTATCTACCCGATCACATTTAGTAGTGCACCTTCGTGTCTGTGTGTGTGTGTGTGTGTGTGTGTGTGTGTGTGTGTGTGTGTGTGTGTGTGTGTGTGTGTGTGTGTGTGTGTGTGTGTGTGTGTGTGTTTCTCCTGCCTACTTCCTAAGTTCCAGAAAAAAAGACATGGGGTATAGGATAGACCTGATGCGTCCTTTTTAGGGATGTAGATCAACTGATCGTCTTGTTCGATACCTGTGTATTTTTCTGTTGTCTGGTGATTTGGTGCCTGATAGGCGGGGTCAGGGGATCTAACTGTTTGTCTGTCCAGCGCTGAGTGATTTCCTTTGGTGTGTGTATATGTCTAATTCAAAATGTTTTATATTAAATGGTGAAAATAAGGGCGAAAACCTTTACATGCTCTTGCTTTTACCGTTTTCTCTGCGTTTCTTTACTTATTTGTGTGTGTGTGCCGGTGTGCGTGTGTGTGTTTGTGTGTGTATGTGTGTGTGTGTGTGTGCGCGCGCGCTCGCATGTGTTTGTGTGCATGTGTGTCTGCGCGTGTGTTTATGTTTAAATGTGTGTAAACAGTAACGTCAGACGCAAGTGGAAACAGCGAGAGTTTAGTGGGCCCCGTTGTCGGCGCCGTGCTGGGTGCGAGTTGTCTTCTGGGTATGTCCGTCGTGGTGGCGGCGCTAATCGTACGGTGAGCGTCCTCTGCTCCCAAGGTCACCCGTTGATCATACAAGCTACGATATAGAAGCTCGCTTTTACCATGTTAACTGCTCAAACTATCGGTCTTATGATCAGATATGGAACCGCAGCTGAACAGGGGTAGTTGATTCGATCCATTTATAAGCATCGTGAAGAATGTGCCCGTCTCTCGTGTTCAACAGCTAAACCACGTATTGTAGATAAGTAGTTAACTCTTTCAACACATGCTGTATATTGGTACGCGGCTGTTCACCTCCTATCCTCATGCGTCACGTCTGGAATGAGTGCGCTATGCCAATGAACCCGCAAAGTCCTGACTCGCTGTGGCATGATATGAAGCGACCATGATAGTCCAAGGGTGATGTAAGAACAGCTGTTGGCGCCAACTCTTCTGACACCACCCTTGAAATATCATGGTCGATTTGTCTCCAGATATGTGAGGTCTAATTCACACTTCTGCAGACAGATCGACCGTGATATTTCTCAAATGTGCGTTAGACGTAAGATATATTCTTTATTGGACAATTTCGTCCTCGCGGTTTAATGAGTGAAGTTATAAATGTATGTTGGATGTAGTTTGTCTATACGGGTGATGTATGTCAATGGAATGCAAATTCAAGGAGCTATAGAGTTTGTAAATGTGAGGAATTTGCTGACAGTAGTTTATTTGACCTGGTGCCTGTCGAGGTGGACACATAGTGGATGCAATATTACACACACACAAACACACACACACAGAGACACACACACACACACACACACAAACACACATTCCAGGAACAACAGCAAAACTACAACAGAAGCCTCAGCAGTCACTGAGTCAAATGAATTCACCATTCTCCAGTATCCAGCAGCTTTTGGACGCGGAAATCTTAAACATAATCATCTGAAACTTATCATCTGGTCTGGATTGTTTATCTGAAATTAAGCAGCATTTCAATTCGTAGACACTTACATAATCTTGGACGGAATGGGGGGGGGGGGGAAGGTGAGGGGGTGGGACAAGGATTCCAGGGCTTCCCTTCCCCCCCCCCCCCCATTTCACCAGGACAAACTGAAATTGTTTAAAATGGTAAAACAAATTACTTTGGGGTAGTTTGGACCCCCCCCCCCCTCACACACACACACACACCCTCGCCCACACCCTCTTACCCCCTCCCCCCTCCTTCCCATTTATTTTTGAATTTTGGCCGTGAAAAGATGCAAAAAATTTACACTTTCTCCCATTGCTTTTCGACTTTTGGCGCCAGGGAGACCGTTGTCTGTCAGGTTGAGGGTCCTAGGCAAAACGTTAGACCCCTCCCATCCTCGAGGTAACTAATCCGCTCTTGATAATTGTGTGAAATACACGTTTCTTTTACAGATCTCGGCGGTCGCGTGCCGGTTTACGAAATGGCGTCACCACGGACATAAATATGTCAACCGTTCAAGGTGTGTGTGTGTGTGTATGTGTGTGTCTGTGTGTGTTTGTGTGTGTGTGTGTGTGTGTGTGTGTGTGTGTATGTGTGTGTGTGTGTGCGTGCTTGCTTGCTTGCTTGCTTGTGTTCACGTGCATTCTTGTCAGAAGAACATTGCATTTTTAAGTATTATTCTTATATTTCTCGTCCCATTCATATTTTGGTTATGTGGTGTGATGTTTCCTTTTATCTGTTGTTATCACAGAACCAAGCTTACACGCCGTCCATGTCGAAGGAGCGACCAAACAGGCTTCAACAGGAGAAAGTGCTGTACCAAAAAATCCTTACGACCAAGTGGAGAACTACGAGAACACGAGAGACGAGGCCAAGCCGTACACCCAGTTACAGCCAAACCAGTCACACATTCATAGTCACGAGAATCCATACGATCAACTGGCGGCTCAGTATCGCAACACTGATGAAGTCAAACCGTATGAAGATCTCTCACTGCCAGCCAGGGAGCAGCTTGAGACGTCAGAAGGACGTCACAGTGATTCGTCAGACATAAAGGCGTCAATATCTGTTGCTAAACATATTTATGCCAACGTCCCATTGAAACGCCCGAAGTGAAAGCATTTTCATTTGCCTTTCTTTTATCTTTTATTTTTAACGGTTTGGCTTGCGGCGCTGTTTTTCGTCGCGATTATTGCTGCATAAACCTTTGGCTGTCGCTTGCGCTTTTTGTCGCGATGATGTCAGGGTGTTGTTATTCCTGCAGGAATCATTGCGACAAAAACGCTACCGACAGCCAAAAGGGTAAAACTGCTCTCTGTTAGCATAAGAAACAAACCCCCACAAAAAATAAAAATAAAACAACCAACACTTGCTTCAGCTATGTATATTTTCAGAGAAGTAGTTGGATGAGACGCGCAAAGTATATATTTTATTATTGATGTTGTTTATTTATTTTTTTTTTATTTTTTTTTTTTGGGGTAAAAATTTGACAAGACTGTGTTAAAGGAAGTTAAAGGAAATTAATTTATGGAAAAAATCGGTAACATCAATTAATTACTGCTTTTCTCGTCGGTTCGTGACATCGATGATAGTCCGTGAACATTTATGAAATTACTGGTGTGAAGGACTGAAACGTAGCCTAATTTCCAAATAAAGCAAGATCTGAGTGCGCGCCGTATGTTTATCGTATATAACATCAGTACACGTCATAGTGTGCATACATTACACGTTACAATAAACGATGAGGGAAAGAAAGGACACGAAGCCAGAATATCGAAGGGTTTCTTTCACTTGTGTGTACTTGCTTGATTTCGCAGGCAAAAGTATTACACATCTCCTTGCTTTAAGTCCCGCGAAAATGTTAGAAAACTGAAAAGCAATAGGTGTTTTCATGAAAACAACCGTTGCGCTACAGTTGACTGGCTTTTTTGTTGTTAGTAGCAGGGGAGGGGGACGGTGTGTGTGTGTGTGGGTGGGGGGGGGGGGGGGAGGGGGGAGGGTGGCTAACACAGCTACATTTTGTAAACCCAAGACCTCATAAGGCTGACTTTTTGATAGCTGCTGACCGCAACGTCTTTCTGAAATCGGTGTTAATTCACCTCCAGAAAACCCAAACTGTCTGAGAAACAAAGATTGAGGTGTAGGTCAAGTAAGAGGCGTAGATCCTCATAAGCCTTTGCCTCTACACACACACACACACACACACACACACACACACAATTGTCTCTATACATACACACGCAATTGCATGTACACACACGCAAGCAATCACTTCTTCAACACACACACACACACACACACACACACACACACACACACGCAAATTTCCTCTAAACACACACACGCGCAATTGCCTATACACACACACACAAACACACACACACACACACACACACACACACACACACACACACACACACACGCAATTGCCTCTACACACACACGCGCGCAATTGCCTCTACACTCACACACACACATACACACACACGCAGTTGCCTCTACACACACAAACACACACACATACACACACGCAATTGCCTCTACACACACACATACACACACACGCAATTGACTCTACACACACACACACACACACACACACACACACATACACACGCACACACATACACTCACACATACACATGTTTAATGAATAATCAAAACGCAGTGCGCTTTGTTAAGCGGCTCATTTAAGTGCCGGAAAAGCCTTGACTTGAAAGTGGACATGGATGGAGCTTTGGTAATATTGGCCGGAAGAAAATTCCAAAGTTTAGCTCCTGAATAGGAAAAACTAGTTTTGACTATATCAAGTCGCGGCCTAGGTCCTAACACATTGTTCCTTGCCGTCTTGTACGGTGTGTTAGCATAGGATAAACAAATCCGAAATGTACGGTCGTGTTCTAGAGATGGTGACTTTGAACATTAGCACGCCCTTGTACATAAAGAGGTTACGTAACGAAAGCAAGTCATTGGCTATCAGGCGCTCGTCAGTGCTGTCCCTGCTGTTAGGAAGGATTAGCATGGCTGCCCTCCGGTGGAGGGAATTAAGCCTCTTTAAGCATGCATCACTACACCCACCACTACACCAAAGGGTGAGGCCAGTACTGCGCACACTGCACTCCACCAAAAAGCTCCACCGCGCAGGCTTTAGGAAACGCCCATGGACCATGACACTGACCTTTCCAAGTCCTGTAGCGATGGGCGAGGGGCAAAACGGCAGGTGAAAGATGTCACTGGAAGCCGTAGTCTCAAACCTGCATGCAGGCGGTTCAGGATATTGGTCGCCTGATGACATCACTCGGCACACCCCTAGGACCCAACAGCTATGGACGGCTGACTGACTCAGCGCGCTAAATAAGTTCACCGACAGCCTCGTTTTCAGCTGCAATCTGTTTTCACTTCCAGTTGCTAACGTTTCAATGACCGATGTCTTTGCTAGTGTTACGCGTCGTTTGAAAATCACGATTTTTGTGTCTTTATTTAGCAATCTGAATTTTTTTCTATGCATACGTCGATAGGAAAATCAGTCGAGTTTATAACCCTGTGTTTAGATTTTTTGTCAGCCATTTCTGAAACCCCTAATTAATACCAGAGTCAAGCACAGTGTTCCAAAATGAGTGACATTGACACTAGTAGTGACAGTCCCAGAGCTTCGGTAGTTCCTAAATCAAGAGCAAGGAGGGCGCACAGTACAGGAGATTATTATTATCATATTATTTTCATATTTGTTTTGTAGTATAGGAGCGAAACACACACACACACAGACAAATTGTAGTACAGTGAAATTTTTTTGGACAGATTATTTAGTTTTGGCACAAAAAAAGCTTTTCTTTTGGAATTCTGTTTTGAAAACAGCCTGGGTTTGAGAAGGTTATGCTGATTCTTTAACCAGTGTGGTTGTTCATGTAAAGGCCTAATGTCAAACAGGGGATTTAGTTTTGGGATAGGTGTTTGTGTTATATTTCAAAATATGTGTAGGTAACGAGTATTACAAGTTGTTCTTTCGTAAAGTGTGTGTGTTATATTGTGTGTGTGTGTGTATGTGCGTGTGTGTTGTATTGTGTGTGTGTGTGTGTGTGTGTGTGTGTTGTATTGTGTGTGTGTGTGTGTGTGTGTGTGTGTGTGTGTGTGTGTGTGTGTGTGTGTGTATTTAATCAGTGTTAGGGTATTTTTTTTACCTTTATTTATTGTTTTGCTTGGCACTGTATGGTTTTTGAATTGTTTTATTAGAGATATTATTAAGTATAGGTAAACATTGTTTTTATTACCAACATATTACTTTTTATATGTGTGTTAGTACTTAGAACTTTTAACGTTAAGCTACTTTTAAACATTGTTTGTTTATATTTTAGGTTTATATATAGGTTATTTCTTAATTATGCGTGTGAGTGTGTGTGCATGTCTGTATTTGTATTTCTTTTAAAACATGTCTTTTCATATATATAGACTATTTTTTATGATGTTTAACGTATTTTATCTCATAATGTTATCATATTGTTTAAATATTTTATGCTTGTGTGTGTATGCGTACGAGCGCTTAGAGCAAGCTGTAAGTTTGGTTTTGCGCTTTATAAAATAAATTATTATTATTATTATTATTATTATTATTATTATTATTATTATTATTATTATTTCCAACTCCAAGTCCAGCAGTTCATCTTCAACCTGAAAATCAAAACAAATGGAAGTCATTTGAACTTCAACACAGCAAATAACACAGCAAAAGCATCGACACTGCTAATGCATCAACACAGCAAATACATCAACACAGCAAATACATCAACACAGCAAACGCATCAACACAGCATAACATAGCTAAAGCATCAACGCAGCAAATGCATCAACACAGCAAATAACATAAAAGCATCAAAACACAGAAAAAGCAAATACCATCAACACAATAAGAGCAGATAACACAGAAGCAAATAACACAGCAAAAGCATCAAAACAGCAAGGTGAATAGCATCAACAATGCAAGGTTAATAGCATCAACACAGCACACAGTGCTTCGTTTTCTGTCTGAGGTGGAATGAATATTTTTTTTTTTGTTAATGCTGTGTCTGGGATACCTGCAAATGTACTTAAGTTCTCACTTGATGGAATAAATCATACCTGTTTGAACAGTTTACTTACCATGAGAATTCGCTCAACTGTAGCGTCCATTGCGGTAGCAGACGTACCGGAAGTAACTACAGCGGTCAATCGCTTCGGTCAGGCTTCGGTAGACTCTGTTAGTGGCACAACGCGTGCGCGCTGAGTCAGTCAGCCGTCCATAGCTGTTGGGTCCTAGGCACACCCTGAACGACCAAGCAGCCTTCAATAGGGACAGCACTGCTTACTCCACACGGAGAGGGGCTTAGAAAAGGTGGCCTAACCAAAGCTCATCCTCTCGTAACCCCAGTTGGTTAGCCGCGGTCAACCGGCATCTTCTCTTGCGGTCAGAAAACAAGAAAAAAGCAACGGATCCACTCTCATGACGACCACGACCGGACTGAACGTAGCATGCTGGAACATCCGAACCATGCTCGACACAGCAGACAGTGGACGCCCTGAACGTCGTTCCGCCCTCATTGCTCTTGAATTGCGAAGGTTAAACATCGACATCGCCGCGCTCAGCGAAGTACGCCTCCCGGAGGAAGGCAGCCTCCAAGAACTTGGCGCTGGCTACACCCTGTACTGGTCAGGCAGGCCTGCATCAGAAAGACGGCTCTCAGGCGTGGGCTTCATGGTCAAGACCCCGATTGCGACTAAGTTGGAAAACCTACCAACGGGTCACTCCGACCGCATCATGTCCATGCGCCTCCTACTGAGACACCAGCAATACGTCACCCTTCTCAGTGTGTACTCCCCAACCCTCCTGGCAGATCCTGCAGAAAAAGACAAGTTTTACTCTGACCTGCGCAGCCTCCTGCAGAGCACCCCTGCAGACGACAAAGTCATCATCCATGGCGACTTGAACGCCAGAGTGCGCCAGGACTCTGAAGCCTGAAAAGGAGTCCTTGGCAAGCATGGCGTTGGGAACTGCAATGACAATGGCCGCCTACTGTTGGAGTTTTGTGCAGAGCAGCAACTTGTCATAACCAACACTACTTTCCAGCAAAAGGACAGTCGAAAGACCACCTGGATGCATCCTCGCTCCAAGCACTGGCACCTCATCGACTATGTCCTAGTGCGTCAGAGGGACCGCAGTGACGTCCTCCTCACCAGAGTGATGCCCAGCGCAGAGTGCCACACTGACCACCGCCTTGTCCGCTGCAAACTTAGGATCCGACTCAAGCTGAAACCCAAGAAAGGGGGCACCCCCAAGAAAAAGCTTGATGTTGCCAGCCTTCAGCGTGACGACAAAAACGCTGCCCTTCAGACATATTTACAGCGCATGCTTAAAGACACAGTTGATTCAGCAGACCCTTCCCCTGAAACACTCTGGGAACAACTGAAAACTGATATTGTAAAATCTTCTGTGGAAGCCTTGGACTTTGTTAGAAAGAATGACAAAGACTGGTGTGGCGAAAATGACGTAAAGTTTCAGGAACGTCTAGCAAAAAAAAAAAAAAAAAAAAAAAAAAGAGCCGCCAACCAGGCCCACCTAGCCCAGCCTTCCTGCCCTATGAAGAAGTCTGCCTTCCGCCTCATCTGCAGCAGTCTCCAGCTCAAGCTTGGAGAGCTCCAAAACGAGTGGTGGTCCAGGCTCGCACAGAGAACCCAGCTTTGCGCTGACAACGGTGACTACAGGGGCTTCTACGAAGCACTGAAAGCAGTGTATGGCCCTAGGCACCTGGTACAAAGTCCCTTGCAAAGCGCTGATCGACAGGCACTCCTCACAGATAATACCTCCATCTTGAACCGCTGGCCGGACTACTTTCAGGACCTCTTCCGCGCTGAGCGCACTGTTCAAGAAACAGTCATCCTCCAAATCCCACACCTCCCACTAAAGGTTGAATTGGACAAACCGCCCACCGCCAAAGAGACCCTCGCAGCCATCCACCGGCTCAAGAGTGGCAAAGCAGCAGGCATTGACGGAATGCCGCCAGAGATCTGGAAACATGGAGGCCCAGCACTGCACAACAAGCTCCATGACCTCTTTCTCTGCTGCTGGGAGGAAGGAACACCAAAGGATCTTCATGACGCAGTCATCATCACCCTGTACAAGAATAAAGGAGAGAAGTCTGCCTGCTCTAATTATCGTGGAATTACCCTGCTGTCCATTGCTGGGGAAATTCTTTCAAGGCTGCTCCTGAATCGGCTGGTACCTGCCATCTTTGAAGACCACCTCCCAGAGGGCCTGTGTAGCTTCAGAGCCAACAGGAGTACCACCGACATGGTCTTTGTGCTGAGACAGCTTCAGGAGAAGTGCCGCTAGCGCTAGCAGAACAAAGGGCTGTTTGTAACGTTTGTCGACCTAACAAAAGCGTTCGACACGGTGAGCAGGCAAGGCATGTGGCAGATCCTGGAGCGACTAAGCTGTTCCCGAAAGTTCCTCAGCATGATCGTCCAGCTCCACGAGGACCAGCAAGGCCGGTGACCTCTCAGAACCATTCCCCATTCTCAACGGCGTGAAGCAGGGCTGCGTGCTGGCACCGACCCTCTTCACCATCTTCTTTAGCATGATGTTGAAGCAGGCCACAGTGGACCTCCTTGATGACGACGCAGTGTACATCAGGTATCGTCTCGATGGCAGCCTGTTTAACCTCAGACGACTGCAGGCCCACACCAAAACCCTAGACCGACTGATTAGTGAGCTGCTCTTTGCTGATGACGCTGCCCTCGTTGCACACACAGAGAAAGCCATGCAGCGCATCACGTCCTGCTTCGCATATGCTGCCCAGCTCTTTGGTCTTGAGGTCAGTCTGAGAAAGACAGAGGTCCTTCATCAGCCGGCACCCAAGAAAGAGCATCGCCCTTCCCCACATCACCATCGGCGAGTCCAAACTGAAGTCCGTATACCAGTTCACCTACCTTGGCTGCATCATCACATCAGACGCACAGCTGGACAAGGAGCTGGACAACAGGCTGGCAAAAGCGAACAGTGCTTTCGGGCGGGTGTGGTACAATCAACAATTGAAAAAAAAGGCACCAAGATCAGCGTGTACAGAGCTGTCGTCCTCACCACCCTGCTGTACGGTTCTGAGTCCTGGGCCCTCTACCGCAGTCAAATACGACTCCTCGAAGGCTTCCACCAGCACTGCCTGCGTACCGTCCTGGGCATTCACTGGAGTGACTATGTCACCAACGTCGAGGTCCTTGAACAGGCGGAAACTGTGAGCATCGAGGCTTTGCTGCTGCGTACACAGCTTCGCTGAGCGGGGCACGTCTCCAGGATGGAGGATCATCGCCTACCCAAGATCACTTTGCTCGGCGAGCTCGCCACTGGACACCGAGACAGAGGGGCACCAAAGAAGAGATACAAAGATGGTCTCAAGAAGTCACTTAGTGCCTGTCAAATCGACCACCGCCAGTGGTCTTCGCTTGCTGCGGACCGTGACACCGGGCGCTCCACCATTTACAAGGCAGCCGTCTCCTTTGAGGACTCTCGCAGAGCTAACCTTAAGGACAAGCGCCTCAGGAGAAAAAAAAAAACAGTGTTGTCGTAACTCAGAACGCTGGCCAGACCTTCCCCTGCAGCCATTGCGGTCGAACCTGCCTGTCCCGGATTGGCCTCCGCAGCCACGAAAATGCCTGCAGAAGACGTGGGCAAGCCCTATAGAATCTTCGTTCGCGAAGCCAAGCCAAGAGAGAACTACACCCATCCCAGACTGTAGATGCGTAATTAATGTGAGACTGAATGTGAGCGGTGAAAAACAAATTTCTCGTCTGTGAATCTGTAAATAAATAAAGCAGAAGCAGATTTTTGGACACAGTTTTGCATACACTTGTACATGCCAAGATAATTGATTGTCTATAATGACGCCTTGCAACTGGTGTTTGGTGACTTGCCTAATCGGTTTAAAGTTAAGGAAAAGGCTAAGTGGAGGCGGGTTTAGCTGCTGCTCTTGACCTGTAGTGATTGACATACACTCTGTTTTAGATTGATTAGGCATCATGTAGTTGTCTCGGCATCAGTTTGAGGCGTCTAATAGATAATGTTGCAAAGAAGAGTTAATTGTAGATATTTTTGCCGTCGACACGTCGAGAGTAGCGTCGTCTGCAAACAAACTGCATCGCACATTTGGTTGCGAAGATACATAAAGGCAAGTCATTAATATAGATTAAAAAATAATACAAGACCTAAGATAGACCTCTACGTCTCTCCATGCTTAATCGCACCTTCTGAAGAACACTTACTGTTGACAAAAACATATTGAGATCTATCGCTTAGACAAGATTTAAAGGAGGAATTAAAACCTGTGTCTATGTGTATGCCAACAGCTTCTGTAGTAACAGTTCATGGTTGACCAAGTCAAAAGCTTTAGAAAAATATAAAAACCGTGCCGGTCATTTCAGTATTGTTCATGGAAGAAATCCAAGTATTTGTTAGGTAAGACAACGCAGTGTGGCATGAGTGACGGGGTCTAAAGCCTGACTGTAACGAATATATCAAGTTATGTCTCTCCAGGAAATGACTCAGATGCCTGTGGACATTTCTTTCTATCGGTTTGGACAGATCTGACAGGAGTGAAATTGGCCTGAATTTATTAGGATCTGTGAGGTCTTTTGTTTTTGGCAATGAAATGACTTTTGCTATTTTCCAATCTCTTGGAAAACTACCTTGCTGGATTATGAGATTATAAAATAATGTTAGAGATTCAACCACATATGGGGCAGACATTTTTAAAAGGAAGTTGTTAATGCCTTTATGACCAAGGGAGCGATTATTTTTTAACTGACTAATAGATTTTCCTACGTCAAAAACAGTTAAATGCGGAATACTAAAGAACTCGTTTGGTGCCAGTCTCTCGTCGTAAAAGTTTTTCAGTTTTTCAGAAGCAGTCGGTGTGTTCCGGTTATTGTTACTTTTAATAAAAAGTGAGTCGGCAGCAGATAGGAAATGCTGATTAAAAGTATCAGCGGATATAGAAGTACACGATGGCGTTTGTCGTGATTTCGTAAAGGCATTGAGGGATCGCCAGATAGATACGGTATCATTGTTATTATCCGTCAAGCGCTGGAAGTTATTTATTTTTTTTCTGGGCCTCAAGCACTAAGTACTTGACACGGTTACGCTGCTTGTGGAAAGCAACATAGCTTTTGTTCCGCTTTAGTTCATTTCTTAGAGCCATTGAGTCTTTAATGTCCTTAGTTAACCACTGGGGTAACTGTGCGTGTTTGACTATCTTCTCACGTAGTGGCGCATGCGGGTCAAGTACACCAAGAAACAATCTGTACCATTCGGCCAACGCTTCCTCGGGATCATCGTAATTACAAGTCGACTAAAAAGAGGTTTCGTTCAGGTCTGCGAGAAACGCGTCCCTACTAAAGTGTTTAAACGACCTGTAATGATTAGTCGTATGTTGGGTACTTTAGTATTTAGTATTTAGTCCGTTGGAGCACCACCGATATGGTCTTTGTGCTGAGACAGCTACAGGAGAAGTGCCGCGAGCAGAACAAAGGGCTGTACGTAACATTTGTCGACCTAACAAAAGCGTTCGACACTGTGAGCAGGCAGGGCATGTGGCAGATCCTGGAGCGACTTGGCTGTCCCCCAAAGTTCCTCAACATGATTGTCCAGCTACACGAGGACCAGCAAGGCCAGGTCAGACTCAACAATGATCTCTCAGAACCATTCCCTATTCTCAACGGCGTAAAGCAGGGCTGCGTGCTGGCACCGACCCTCTTCACCATCTTTTTTAGCATGATGTTGAAGCAGGCCACAGTGGACCTCGATGATGACGATGCAGTGTACATCAGGTATCGTCTCGATGGCAGCCTGTTCAACCTTAGACGACTGCAGGCCCACACGAAAACCCTAGACCAACTGATTCGTGAGCTGCTTTTTGCTGATGATGCTGCCCTCGTTGCACACACAGAGAGAGCCCTGCAGCGCATCACGTCTTGCTTCGCAGATGCTGCCCAGCTCTTTGGACTCGAGGTCAGTCTGAAAAGGACAGAGGTCCTCCATCAGCCGGCACCCAAGACAGTGTATCGCCCTCCTCACATCACCATTGGCGAGTCTGAACTAAAGTCAGTGCACCAGTTTACTTACCTTGGCTGCATTATCACGTCGGACGCCAAGCTGGACAAGGAGCTTGACAGCAGGCTGGCAAAAGCGAACAGCGCTTTCGGGCGACTTTTCAAGCGGGTGTGGCACAACCAACAGCTGAAAACAGGCACCAAGATCAGCGTGTACAGAGCTGTGGTCCTCACCACCCTGCTGTATGGTTCCGAGTCTTGGGCCCTCTACCGCAGCCAACTACGACTCCTCGAACGCTTCCACCAGCGCTGCCTGCGTACCATCCTGGGCATTCACTGGAGTGACTATGTCACCAACATCGAGGTCCTTGAACAGGCTGAAACTGTGAGCATCGAGGCTTTGCTGCTGCGGACACAGCTCCGCTGGGCGGGGCATGTCTCCAGGATGGAGGATCATCGCCTACCAAAGATCACCCTGTTCGGCGAGCCTGCTACTGGACACCGTGACAGAGGGGCACCAAAGAAGAGATACAAAGACTGTCTCAAGAAGTCACTTAGTCCCTGCCAAATCGACCACCACCAGTGGTCTTCGCTTGCTGCGGACCGTGACACCTGGCGCTCCACCATTTACAAGGCAGCTGTCTCCTTTGAGGACTCTCACAGAGCTAGCCTTAAGGACAAGCGGCTCAGGAGAAAAAAACAGAGATGCCGCAGCTCAGAACCCTGGCCATACCTTCCCCTGCAGCCACTGCGGTCGAACCTGCCTGTCTCGGATTGGCCTCCGCAGCCACGAACAAGCCTGCAGACGTCGTGGGCAACTCCTATAAAATCTTCGTTCGCGAAGTCAAGCCAAGAGAGAGAGAGAGAGAGAGAGAGAGAGAGAGAGAGAGAGAGAGAGAGAGAGAGAGAGAGAGAGAGAGAGAGAGAGAGAGAGAGAGAGATTTAGTCCGTTGGGTACTTCTTTGCATATTACACGCTTGGCAGTCACCTTTTTGGTCTGGATTAGTCGTATGTTATTTTTTACGGTATCGCTTGTCCACCTTCAGAGCCCAGCTTAAGCACACAGGATTGAGGTCGCTAATCGCCACGTAAAGAACAAGTGAGCTAAGGTAGATGAATCGCTTTTATTTGAGAGTAGGCGTAACTCTGAGATTCCAAAAATGTGAAAGGGTGTGGGTTGATTTAAATGGACGGACAAGTCAGGAACCGTGTTCAACAAATGATAGATATTAAAATGTCCAATGTGTAAATTAGTAAATTTGCCATACATTTTAAAGGGATAAAAAGAAAACAGCAGAAGGACGTGAAATGAAATACAAGAAAATTTGTAGAAAAACAGATGCACGCAATACATACACTGAAATCTCAACGGCCTTGCATCTGTTATTCAGAGCGTTAACAAAAGTTCTTTATCCGAGGCACAATAGTTTCTCGAGAAATCATAAATGTTCCGCGGTTACAATTGAAAAAAACACTGGCGAACACAGCCAGAATCAGTTAAAACAGCACACTAATATAAAATTACGTAAAAACTAAAACTTATGTCATGACAAATGACGTTTGACAAATCAATGACGCGTATGTCCTGCAACCGTTACAGAACTCACTGACGCATTGGCAGATCTGCGAGACTTTTTCAACAGGAGATAATTCAACATCAGAATCAGGTCAAAGACAAAAGGTAGAGACCATTGAGAGCGAGGACAGCTCTCACGTAGAAGGGACTTTGTGGGTTAAGGTTCATCCCATCTTGTTTTCTTTTTCTGCAAAGAATTAATTTTAACTGAAGAAGTTGAAAGGATAAAATGCTGGATAACGAACTCATCTAGTGTCTTTCTCCAAAATTTCAAGTAAATATGACAAAAATTAAGGACTCTAATTTGGATCAACCGACTTTCTATAAACGGTCTTTAATACCTTCAATGAGAAATCTAGTTACAATAGTATGCTCGGAGAGCCCATAAATGAAGTATTTCGCCAGCTTTAAGCTTGTCCATACAGCAATACACACACACATACACACATACGGCCTTTAGGACCAAGTGTACGTTCAGCAGCAAGGTTAGCGCAACTAGACATGACGTAATTTGTATCTTGTTACTTCAGTTGTCAGAAGTTTAGGCCTGCCGCCTTTGACATGATGGACATGCTATTAAATTCGCCCCAACGCGACCCATCCTAAAAAGTCCCTTATATAAATTGAAGGGACTTAAAAACGACACACCGCTCAATTAGTGGAACACAAGACACAAACATTACTGACATAATGGTATGTGTGGTACAAAACTCAATGACGTGACTCTGAAGTGTGCACTTGATTCCCCGTTTGATCATTTGCAATGTAAGCAAAACAGAACCTCGTACAGCAACATGACGATCAGGTCCTCTCCACCCACCAACCCCCCACCCCCCCCCCCCCCCCCCCCCTCTTCCTTCCCGTGATAATGCAAAGTATGTGTAATGAAATTCCACATGCACCAAAACACCAGTACGTCATACACAATGATGACGACACTTTGGCATGATACAACAAACAAAACCTAACTGAACCAACTGCAGTGCAACTCCAAGGTCAGAAGCTCGTACACGAAGGAAATGCATCACAGTGGCATTCACTAATCCGGCCTTCGTAATAAGGTGTCCAACATTTCTGGCCTGTAAAGGCAAAAGGAAGTAAGTCCATTTTGTGAAAAGAGAGATTATCATTGTAGATGTTATTGTAATACCATGGCAACCTTACTTTCCACAATAATTATCTATTAGTTCTTGACTAGTTCGCAGACCAAGCGCCGCGGCCTAAGGTCGAAACTCGTTAGGGTCAAGGCGCATCTAATTAGGCATAGAGACTGCCTCCAAACAAATGCACAACTCGGAAGAACACGTTCAAAGAAGTGCGCATGCAAAAATTCATAACTTTATGTTTATGGGCTTCCGAGATATGTGCATGTGAATACATTGTTTTGCATTTTTAAGATAATCAGAAACCAGATAGGTGAGGCTATCGCTGCCAGAATTGTACAACAAACCAAGGGGAATTACTCAGCGCTGGACAGACGAACAGTTAGATCCCCTGCCCCCGCCTATCAGGCACCCTTTCGCCAGCCCACAGAGAAAAACCCAGGTATAAAACAAGACGATCATCTACATCCCCTAAAAAGGATGCATCAGGTCTCTTATACAACCCATGTCTTTCTCCGGAACTTAGGAAGTAGGCAGGAGAAACATACATACACAAACACGAAGGTGCATTACTATACGTGGTCGGGTAAATACCCTGAATTCCCACAGTAGATGCACAGAACATTACACAACAATGTAACGATACAAATTTGCCTCGAGTTACACTGAGATACTCACAAACCAGATAGGTGAGGCTAGCGCTGGCAGAATTGTACAACAAACCAAGGGGAATTACTCAGTGCTGGACAGACGAACAGGCGAATGGGTGCCTGATAGGCGGGGGCAGGGGATCTAACTTTTCGTCTGTCCAGTAATTCCCCTTGGTTTGTTGTACAATTCTGCCTGCGCTAGCCTCACCTATCTGGTTTGTGAGTATCTCAGTATAACTCGAGGCAAATTTGTATCGTTACATTGTTGTGTAATGTTCTGTGCATCTACTGTCGGAATTCAGGGTATTTATTCGACCACACTATAGTAATGCACCTTCGTGTTTGTGTATGTATGTTTCTCCTGCCTACTTCCTAAGTTCCGGAGAAAGACATGGGTTATATGAGACCTGGTGCATCCTTTTTAGGGGATGTAAATGATCGTCTTGTTCTATACCTGCGTATTTCTCTGTGGGTTGGCGAATGGGTGCCTGATAGGCGGAGGCAGGGGATCTAACTGTTCGTCTGTCCAGCGCTGAGTAATTCCCCTTGGTTTGTTGTACATTTTTAAGCAAGTGCTATGTTTAGACACCTATAAAATCATAACGTGAAGGTAGAAATGTGTGGTGTTTAATGTCACGAATCACAACATGTAGATTGCCCTAATTTGTTTTTTTTTTACCCCACACATTGATACGTTTGCAATTACAGCACGCCTAGAATGATGAAAAATGTAATTTGGACATGTGCCATAATAAGGGTTTACATGGCGTGACACCCACTACTAAAACAATTATATCTTTGGTAATTTCCACCGTAGGCATGTGAAGCAGACACTAAAATGTACACAAAACACAACCAATTCTCTTTTGTGTGATAATTTCACATTAAATCAAGCACAATTTAGCTATGAACACAACAATATGACAATATTTTGCATTCAAGCGCTATATCTCATACATGGAATTCCGAATGCAGTTCCATCCCTTTTCAAATTTACCAGCTTCACAGCGTCTGTTGGCTATGAAAAAAGCAATGTGGTTATCTGCTTCGTGCTTTCTTTTTAAGATACCCCTTCTTCCCCCTCCCCTGTTCCTGACAAGGGGCCAACTGGAGTCATCCTATGTGTCACTGTAGCTGGGTGTCTGTCTGGTTCTTTTGCAGGTGATTTCTCCAAAAGCAACCAACAGAATTGTTTAAATTTTCATATCTGGTCAGTATTAGATTAGAAGATGTATATTGTACCAAAGCCGAGGTCCTAAGGTCAAGGTCACAGTAGAGATATAAAGGGTTTGTACGCTAAAGGAAATATCACAAAAAGTACGGCTCACGTGATTTACATTGTTGTTAAAGTAAAGGTACCCCGAAGAAAGCAAAGGAAAATTATATGTCACATCGAGAGTAAAAGCTGTTCTTAATTGGACAAACTTTTGATCGGCAAACCTAGATCGGAGAAGATCGGCGATCTTTTGGTTTGTTTCTTGATTGAGGTTGAACGAACCGAGGCGAACTTTAGCAAACCAGATTTGCCATTGTTCTCTTCCTTAATTAACAGAAGTGCTTGATTCGGCGTACTTACTGTCTGCGAAGGTGTTCAAAATGTCTGCCGCTATGCCGCTTCGCGATTTGAACGATGTTTGTTTTTGTACTCCTTGCAGTAGCGACCCCACAAACAGCGTTGCGTCTCCCACAAATCAATAAAAATATGTCTTCTTCTTCGCACGAGTGAAATATCGCCGTCCGCCAAATTTGTTTGTATCGGTGTCTGTCTTCTGATCTCCAACGCAGAAGAGGGTAAAAGGTTTGACCACTCAGAGAAAACGTTCGCCTTGGTTTGTTCAGCGCGTTGAGCGAACCTTTTCCGACAACGAACTATGGTTTGCCGAAGTCGTGAACTACTTCGAACTAGGTTCGCCGTATCTTTAGATCGTCCAATTAAGAACCAACCTGGTTCGTCCGAGATCGTGAACTGTAGTTCGTCAGAGTTCGCGAACTAAAGTTCGTTTAATTAAGAATATGCTTAAAGGCCCTGGCAGCCATATGTGTTTTCAGTGCTTCAGTTTTTGTCTGTGCGATATCTCTGGAACCGATTTTTGTAAAGTTTTAGTATTTGGTAGCCATCAGCATGAGAAATGGTCATAAGCAAAAAAGTGTTAATACTTTTAAACGTTAGGTGCGAAACGTGAATCTTTGTAATAGGCCACTGGTCGTCCGTCCGTCCTTCGTCTGTCGTAAGCCTCAACGTTGGCATTTTCTCCGAGACTATTCAATCCACAGTCTTCAAACTTGGGCCAAAGATATAATGGTGTGCTAAGGCCTTTGTACACATACAAAATTCAGTGACATCTCTCAAGGTCAAATTCACAGGGAATTAGAAAATATATTAAACAAATTCACATTTTAACAACAAATTGCTTTTCTGAAATACTGTTAATGGAGTAACGGAGGAGTGGGGGTGGAGACAAGGGCTCACGTTTGTCAGAGAGATGCTATTCGTTACGAGTGGGAGGATGGGGTGGGGGGGGGGGGGGGTGGGGGGAGTAGAGACAGAAGCTCAGGTCTCTCAGAGAGGAGCTGTCCGTTGGGGGACGCGGGAAGGGTGGGGTAGGGGTGGGGGGGGGGGAGCCGTGGGGGAGTGGGCGGGGTACAGATTCTGGATTCTGTGTAGGTCTATTTTAACCGCGTAACCATTTTCTGGGGTTTGCTTACGTCAGCAAAAGCAAGACAGGGCAAACATTTTGCACCCATCGTTTCAGATCAGTGCTCACTGAAGGGCACACCTTCTTTACACCGGCCTTATGGATGCTAGCTTCAGTCTACAGACATAAATATACTATTATTGCAAAAGAAGAAAAAGATGCAGTCGTTGTTTGACTAAGTGGCTGGTTGGCTGAGAAGATAGGTAAGAGTGGACTGGAAAGGATAAATGGTCTGGGTCGGTAGCACTCATTTCTTGGTCAAGATATTCATGTACTTCGTTAAGTCTGTATTTTCTCATTTGACGGATACTTGACTGTGTCATAAAAAAATTACTGCATAGAGAGGCAAACCTTCAGAGTAGCAAGTCTCATTAAAAAAAGTTGAATATCTGGTGTTGTTTGCCGTCGTTGTGTTATATATTCATCTGTAAGAAAAGGTTTTGTTGATTGAGGTGGGGGAGGTTTTGGTTGATCCTCCTTCTTTCCTCTGCTAAATTCTGTCTGATAGCACCTTGAAATATTTCTCTAAATAAAATTAAAAGCAACTTAAACTATCTGTTGTTCAATGTGATTTTCTGTTACCTATAGTAAGAAACTGACAAAAAGAGTAAAACTTCTAAAATATATAGGGACGGACCTAGCACAAATAATAGCTCAAAGACCAAGCGCAAAATCAAGGAACAGCGCTTGAAGTCCCTGCTATGTTGAAAACGAGAAACGCGCAGGAGTCGCAGCAGCGGTGCGGTGCTAAATGACAAAAATATTAAAGAAACAAATGAAGGAATCAGAAAAGCTACCTACCCAGAGCTCACATGCCCTCATAAACTCATTTAGAAGGTTCTAGTCAATGCACAAGCCACTATCAGCTACTACGATTTGAAAGATTTCAGACCTCCCGTCATTTTATCAACATAGTCTGGCAGAAACCCATGGGTACCTCCCTGAAACACCCCCGGAGTAGGCCTCACTTGATTTTGCCTCTCTAATACATGCAAACTTAAAATCTGACTGATGCCACCCTAGCATCATTGAGGAATTTTAGATATTCAGGATAGCAGCCAAAATGGCCGACACAAAATGAAAGGATTTTGATTGTACATTGCTTAACGTCCCGACAGCAACAAGGCTTTCTCAGGACGTGCCTGCACTGCTTGTGAAAAAAAACAACCAACTAAACAGAACATTGAATGTATGTCGCCAGCCGGTCAAACACATTAAATAAACCTAACACATGGGGCCTAAATAAAGCTAAGACCATTTAGCAACACACATCCAATATCAAGAGCTACAGGCAGTGCAGACAGTAGGGAGAGTTTAAAAAAGGCAAATACAGGTGAATGGACCTCGGGTAGACAGAAACACATGCCCCAGAATAGAGAGAAAACCCCACCCTGTGGGGCTGACCAGTGTGACCCTGGGAACTAAAAAATACCTAACCCCACCCAAGTCCCCCAGGGCAGACCCGGGTGGGGTACAAAATGAAAGGAGCCGCGCTTTGTGTTCATAACAACATAACTGATTTGTGTGACCAATCATAAGGTCAAAGGTCAACGGAATCCAACAAATCTGTGGCAGAGGCCAATGGTCACAAGAGGCCAGCAAATTATCTCAAAATTCTATTAATAATAGAAATGTTTTTTATGAACACCTCCAAACGTTTCCATCAAACTGTGCATTAAGGTAGTTGACGATAAGACCGTTCCATGCATATTAATTTGCTTGATCATTATAAGGGTCAAAGGTCAAGGACAGTTAACACATGTTTAGAAAATCGATATAAAAATAGGATGATTTTACAGGCTAATCACTGTGGCCAACTTTGAAATAACGTCAATGCACTCAAAGAACTACTCATGAGAGTGACCTGTCCATAGGTCAAGGTCACAAAAGCGTAGATAAATCATTCGAAATGGTCAAGCGTGTGAACCGTGAAAGCTGTTCCGCTCTTGAGGCCGACAATATAGCTGGCCCAAGTGCACAACTCATGATTTGTGACTGCCATCTCATCGGCAAGAACGGAATTAGCAACACTCAATCTAAACAAGAACTAACAGAAATTAGACACCCCCACCCCACCCCCACTCTCCCACTCCCCCCACCTCCCACTCTACACTCCCCCCACCCCCCACCCCCACTCCTCGTCCCCGCCACCCATGTTGTAAAGTCAGTGCGAAATCAATTATAGGAATCGACATCACTGGCGTACCCTTTTCATCTGGCATAAACGTCGTATGTTTCGTCATTTCAGGCAAACATGAGAGAGCAAAAACACTTGCAGCACACAGTTAATATCATCTGCACGCTAGATTAATTCATTCGAGACGTGCCGCCTCCGCGTACGCAGCTTTTGCCTAGTATCCAGAGGCGGCACGTCTCCAATAAGGTAAATCTACCGGGGAACAGTTTGTGCCACGTGCCTTGAAGATTCACAGCGTTATCCAAGACTTTGATGGCCAGAGCATTGTCACCCAAACGCAACATTGACAATGCCATTTGCTAGATGGCCGTTGCGCTCATCGAATCAATGCACTTTCTTTTCTTTTCCACCCCACCCCCCTTTATCTCCTCCCCCCCCACTCCCCCGCCCTCTCCCCTTTTTTTTTTTTGATCACGTGCGAAGCAAAATTGAGTCGCGTCTTTGTTCTGGGCCAGTGGTCGTCTGTCCGTCGTCCGTTCGACGTCATCCGTCGTCCGTGGTAATCTTGAACGCTGGCATTTTCTCAGAGACTATTCAAGGTACAGTCGTTAAACTTGACCCAAAGATTCTTCGTGGCAGGACCTTTCTAAACATACTAATTTTAGTGACCTCTCACAAAGGTCAAGGTCACAGGGGATCAGGAAATATGTCAATTGAAAAATAGAGATAATTTGAAATAATGTATTTTTTTCCTCAATACTATTCACAAATTCAAACCCAAACTTGGTACAAAGATGCCTGATGGAAAAACCTTTCTATGCCTACTAACTTGGTTAATCCCATGACAACTACAGTGAACTTAGGTGTTCCGAGAGCGTGAGGATGCAAAATATCGTATGCCTCACTACCACCAAATGATCAAGTAACAGCGCCGGATCAATTAGTTTTCAAAGGCGGGGTGTGTGTGTGTGTGTGTGGGGGGGGGGGGGTGCTCAACTTGTATTTGTTTCCTTTGCCAGGGTCTAGTATATATCAAAACACCACACCGAAACCGTTTTTCTGACGTTTTTCAAAGTTTATAATTGGTGTTACCTACGGCACTGAAACACAAGCGTTACAACTCAATTTTAAACGCACATTTATTTATAGCTTGATGCCAGTTGAGAAGGGTGCTGTAGTACCAAAGTACCCCCCGTGCCCCCCTGGATCCGGCCTTGGGTAAGTTATGCATCAGCGGTTTAATTCGGGACTTTGGTTCTAGAGCCCAAGAAAATAACGGAGGCCCTGGCCGTGATTAATATTATGGGTGATTCTCTGAAATAGTGCCCTGCTTCTGGAGATTGTACTTACACACGGTGACAACACATTAATGTTCTATGTTGTGTACATGGCTCACACATATCAAAGACACAAATTACAACAGCTTTTGGGGTGTTTTATTTTTCCATTCCATTGCGTGTTTTGTGTTTATCTGTTAATATGTTATAAATTCCCGATCGTGGCATGGCGGATATTTGACGTAATGATTGTGGGCTTAAACAACTGTGTGTGGTGCTCAACAGCTTAATAAATTGCCTAGAACATTATACCGAACGGAACAGAAACGTACAGATGTGTATATTTCAATAATATGTATATTTTCAGTATATTACCTACGATTGCACATTTAAACATATATCGTAACCATTCGATACTGAAACCATGCTTGTAGAACGGGCTGTTTTTCTACCTATTTTTAGTGATGAATGACGTGTGCACTTTGTGACCGGGTGTTTGGTTTTTCTTTTACGATTTTAAAGTGAAATCTTCAAATGCTAGGCAGTGCTGTATGATCCGCATTGGTTACAAGAACATCGCTGTTACTCTCGCTCACCTTCGGAAATGCGAAACGTACTTTAAAAAAAAAAAAAAAAAATCACGCTATTATTTGACATAAACGAACATGACGGAAGTCGCGGAAAGAACATTCCTAAGCCATTTTCCTCACCGGCACATATACAAGTCGGACGGTTAATCGGACCTGAGATCTCAGCTGTAGACATGAAAGAGTTAAAACCCGCTGAGACATGCTTTGTGGGTTGTTACGAGTGTGTTCATGCCACAATCAGGGTTTGGCAACCACGCTATTTTGCCGATAGGAAGCAATACCCTGAAATAAATATATTCCAGAATGTAGCAAGGAAGTTAGTTTTACACATAACACATCCTGCCCCAGGACCCAAATCCCCCATTTTTGAAGTTGCCATCTGAAGGACTGTTTTACAATTCTAGAAACAGAATGTTCATGAACGTTCAAGGGTAGTGCCAGAATAGCATGGCGCCCATGGGCGCCAAGCTATTCTGTCACCACCCTTGAATTATCATGCTCGATCCATGTTTTGCTGTGGTGTGTCGGGACTGAATGAGTGAACTCACAGTATGGGTACATGTAGGGGAGGAGCCCCTATTATGAAGCAGTGCTTATTATGAAACACCTTTTTCCCGGCGAAACGGAATAACTTTTCCAAATTCCGCCTGTGCAGTAATATAGAGCTACTTCAGTGAGCCTTATTTCCGGTACAAGAATGTCAGGCGTGGTGAAAACGAAAACACGCCGAGAAAATGTGATATTTGACCATTCTGCATCTAATGTTTCGCCAGTTTGAAACACCTACATCAGCATTCAGTTTTGTGATTTTTTTTTTTTAAAAAGAATAGCCAGTCATGTCATGAAGAGCAATCTTCGGACATCAGATAACCAGCAGCAATCGTTTTGGTTCTCTTTTTGTTGTTTTGGAGGCACGCGTTTTCCTGGAGAGGTATCTTGTTCTTATTATCAAACACAGAGAGCTCCTACAATGAACCTGTTTCATAATTATCACAGTGTTTCATATACGAAGCAGTGTTTGTCTAGCGCACATATCGGAAAACATTCCGCAAGTTTGATCCAAATTTCAGATGTTAATACTTTTTCTCAATACAGAGTATCCCACACCATGATCATGTCACTTTGGTGAGGGTAAGGACCTTAAAATGCGCCATTTGTTTGTTGACTATCAAAACGAGGGGCGGGTGGTGCTGGTGTTAGTGCAGGTCGCGGGAAGGGGGTGAGTGGTCTGGAGACCTTTTCAGCAATGGGAGAAAAATCACACGACGGGCCGTTTACAATTTGCGTTGGAGTGTGTGTGTGTGTGTGTGTGTGTGTGGCGGTGGGGGTGGGGGGGGGGGGGGGGGGGGGGGTGTTTCCAAAGTCAGCAAAATGGAAAATTACACATAAAAAATACCATGGGAGCTGTGCACCTTGAAACACCCCTCTCCCGCTGAATTTGCTTTTTAAATATGTACATAAACCTGTGTCGATAATTTTAGGAAGGAAGTTTACAAAGTAAAATAGATAAAACACTGTTAGGGGAGAGAATTGTGCTGTATCGACCAATGATCATAGATCTAGTTTGATCGAAGCACAAAAAGAAAAATAAATAAATAAAACGATAGGAAAGAGGGGGTGCACTAAATAAGTGACTGGAAGCAATGCATATGGAAACATTTTACTGTGGTGTTTCAAGGGCATACATTCCATGCCTCCACGTAGAGCTAAATTTTGAAGCACCCTAAGAGAAACCCTACTAAAAGGGGGGGGGGGGAGGGGTTGCAGTCGATATTGTCGTAATAAATGAAAAGAAAATGGAAGACTGCCAGTGCTAATATTTTAGGAAGTTTACGAAGTAAAGTAGGTAAAAGCACTGTCAGGGGAGAGAATTGTGCTGTTTCGAGCGATGAGCATAGATCTAGTAGTAATATTGTGATGACAAAATGTGCCGTGAGGCATTTGCAAATGTCCCTTTTTTCTTTAATTACTTTATGGGTCTGCTATGCTTGCAAATCTTCATATAAATCATTCATCACAGAAATAGAAAGTCTCTTTAAATGTTGGTAATTCGTCCAGCAGGTTTTAAAAAAGATTTTATGTTAGGTGTTTTTTTTAATGAAACTGGTAACTCATTCCAAACAATGGCGATTCGGTTAAAAAAACTAAACTTCCGCAGGTTAGTGTTGCAGTGCTGTACAAAGATATTCCCTTCAGAGTTTCAAGTTCTGTCACAAAATAGTGCTGCAAAGTCGTTCCAATTTAGGTCATCGATGCCATAAATTTTAAAAACTTGGATTAAGCCTCAACGTTTTCTACGTCCACGTAAGAAGTGTAGTCCAAAAGAAGCGAGTCTGTCTAAATAAGACATATTTCTACATTCTTTGACCAGCGTTGTTGCTCATCTCTGTATCCTTTCGAGTGCAACTGAAACCTCTTTAAACCTGCGCTAAGTAAGTGACTGGAAGCAATGCATAATGAAGCTGGAAGCCTCCACGAAGGGGGGCGTATCACATATCCCACCGTTCCAGCCCCCTCCCCCCCCCCCCTTTGGGGGACCTAGATTTAAATTTCCAAGCACCAAGGGGCTAAAACAGTGGGATATGTGATACGCCCGGCGGAGGGGGGATGGGGGGTGGGGGTGGGGGAGGGCTTCCATATCCATTGCTTCAGTCACTTACTTAGCGCACCCCCTCTTTTCAACCTTTTTTTTATTTTTATTTTTTTATTTGGGTGCTTCGCTCAACTAGATCTATGATCATTGGTCGTTACAGCACAATTCTCTCCCCTGACAGTGCTTTTATCTACCTTACTTTGTAAGCTTCCTAAAATATTAGCACTGGCAGTCTCGCCTTTTCTTTTCTGTCTCGATAATGCTAGATTGTATCAAGTTTTACTTCTGAGGTGGAAAAGCTAAATACAGTAGCTTTTATTCCCCCATATATAGAACATTTTCAACACACTTGCTGACATGCCTGCCCTTTGACCTTCGGAAGGAGCCAAAAAACTTAACTCATTTTACCTCAGACACACCACAACAAGATAAGGATCGACCATGATAGTTCAAGGGTGATGCCAGAATAGCTTGGCGCCTATAGGCGCCAAGCTATTCTGGCATCACCCTTGAACTATCATGGTCGATCTGTGTCCTGCACTACAGTGCAGTCTTCAGAGAGCAACGACAAAATTTTAGGATTTCGGTGTTGGGGTAGAATGAGTTAATATGCATTAACAGTTTAACCCCTAGCAAAACATTTCCACCGGTGTCTTATTGCAAAGTTCACATACAAACTACCTGTGTATCGAGACGAGGTGCGGAGAATGGTCGACTGGTGCTCGGAAAATGACCTGGAACTGAATGTCTCAAAGACAAAAGAGGTGGTGATTGACTTTCGTCAAATCAAAGTCCCGATACTGCCCCTTGTTATCGATGGGGAAACCGTAGAACAAGTCGACTCGTTTAAATTTCTCGTCTCCAACATCTCGAGCGATCTGGGTTGGGACAATAACACTACGGCCATTGTTAAAAAGTGCCAACAACGTCTCCACTTTCTGAGACAGCTGCGGAAACTCGGTATGTCAAAAGGATTAATGGCACAGTTCTACTGTCTGGTATGGCAGCACAAACGCAACAGAAAATAACCAACTCGAGCACATTGTTAAAACTGCCTCCCAAATAGCTGGTTGCGACTTTGCATCTGTCGCCTCCATTTTCAAAACGCGTATGGAACGGAAGACAGGAAAGATCGTTCGCGATCTGTCACACCCAGCCAATCATCTCTTTGAGCTTCTGCCCTCTGGCTGGCGGTTTCGTGCTTTGGCAGCTAGAACAGCTCGATTTAGATGCAGTTTCTTTTCAGAAACTGTCCTCAGTTTATCACCATCCATGGAACAACGTGATTCCATGATTATGACATAGAACTGATATGTGTGTAATATTGTGTTTATCTATCTTAGTGCTGTATACAGGACGATCGCCAACTGAGTGTATGTCATGATGAATGCATGTGCAGCAAGTGATGATGTATTTTACTGTCGCCATGTCACACAAAAATCTTTGTAACGTTTTACTTGGTGAATAAATGTCTTATGTCTTATGTAATAATAACAACATAAAATAAAAGAATTCTTACTTCTCGTGACCTTTGACCTTAATGAGAGGTTAACTTAGTAGAGCTGCAGACAAAAGTTGTATCATCAGTTTTCTCTTTGGCAAGTTTTAAAATAAGATTACAACTTTTTTTCTTAAATCGCCCGTTATTGACCTTGTAACCTTGACCTTTCATGGAGGTTAGCGCAAGTGACAATCAAAGCTATTGTCAAATATGATCACTGTGCCAAATTAGAAGTCTGTGGCTCTGATGGTCTCTCAGAAATTCAAAATGATAACATCTGTCACAATTGGATATGCATAGGATATTGGATGGATGGACCAATAGTGGACCAGTGGCAGATGACTCATTATATTTAACTCACTTATAATATTAGATGAACCTCGTGCCTTAATTTTCCAATAAAATGCAAGTGAAACTTGTAGAAAGGACATAATCACACTGCTTCATAATAGGGGACCTAGTGTTTCATATTAGGCAAATGGTGCCTAATATGAAACAATGTGCCTTTTTTTAAAAACTGGAACTGCTTCTGCATCGATTCGACTTTTGAAATTTGGCTTTGTCCTAAGATGCATCAATATAATCTCAATCAAACCCTGGTTTCGGATTGATTCTACCTTTCTTTGGACGGTCGCGCGAGACATTTTTGCTTAAGTGTTTCATACATGGGACTACTCCCCTACACTCAAAATCTGCAGAGGTGCTCACATGACACGTCATGATGCAAATGTGGTACTAACGAAGTGCCATCATCTGTCTAGCACAAGGGACAGAATTTTCATACAGGCGTGTTTTTGATATAGTGCAACATAATAATGTTAGTGACGTTTTTGATTATATTTTTATTGTTTGCGTCACTGGACAACGTCATGTGTTCTTGCAAGGGAAGTGTGGAGTTCCATTTCATTAATTTCGCGTCCCAGGTGTCTTGTTCTAGCGCAGCTGATCGCTGTTATATTCTTTACGAAAACGCTAGCACGGGCGTGAATCCACATGCTGATTCTATAGTTATTTCATGAACACTGATACAATGTCTCCTCTGCAAATTGTCTACACTTTGACACCATGCGTCCCTCATACAATGTCCATACAACACAACCAATTAGAAAAGAACACGTAACCACCTATCATAAATATTAATGAAAAGGAATACACAAGAATGGTCTACAAAATTATGGCTGCTATTTCCAGCCCTTATTTTGGGTAAATCCAGGCGGTATAATGACGTAACACAAAAGCAACACAAAAGTACGCCAGACAGATCACGACCATGCTATTATTCTCTCGAAAATACACGACTCTTCGTAATACATACTGGCTGCTAACTTCACGCGCACAGAAAACAACGTGTTTATTCGAGCGGTTTCTAGACTCTTCAATATTCAACTCTGTGTATCAAAAGACAACCAGTTCCGCTCTCTGTGCGAACGATAGTGAATCTTACTGAAAAGAAACGTGATTCGTAATCATGATAGCTCAAATAAACGGGAGGCTAGTCGTACTGGCCTAGTCAATCGGCTCTTGTCACGTTGAGCCCTAAACCAATGTTGACATGCGGGTTGCTATACAGAGCACAATGCTATAGCTTCTGCTGCAAATTAGGTGCTTTACGTCAGTATTCTCCTGAATTCAACGGTGTGATAGAAGGCGGTGGCTCAAACGGTTCAATCGGGCTTACCCCCATGAGTATATCTTTCGGGCAGTCTCCATTGTTCGTCGGCTGTAGACCCGCCGAGTTGTACTTTCCCTTGTTGGGCTCGGTGGCGGGTGGGGACCCCCGGGGGATGAACATCTCTACTATTATAATATTGAAAAAAACAACAAACAAACAAACCAAACAACAACAACAACAACAACAACAACAACAACAAACTTGCACAGAAGCGGCACATAGCCACCGACACTGAACATGACAGTGACTCGGATTGTTAGGAAGCGACGCCTCAAGCGTCGGCCGTATGGCCTCGCTTCCTCATTGTCCATAGCAAGGTGAAGGAGAAACCTGTTTCCAAGCAACATCCTTTTCTGGTGGGGGAGACCATCAGGAGCCGTGTTGGCAGGCCTCATACCCAGTGCCTTAGGTCTGGTGACTTGCTGGTAGAGTGTCGTCCCCGGGCTCTTTTCCATCGGAGACACTCCAGAGGAGGCCACACCAAACAAAAATATGAATTCGTCAAGAGGCGTAATCAAAAATCAAGCTTCGGCAGAACTGTCAGAAGCTGAACTTGTACGGAACCTTAAGTCTAAGGGCGTAACTTACGTCAGGCGATTCGCTTCCAAGCAAGGTGGTGGAGAGATCCGACTCCCTACCATCATCATGACGTTTGGCACCCCCACTCCTCCTACTACCATCTGGGGAGGTTACTACTCCTTGAAAGTGAAAAAGTACGTCCCTCTCCCCCTCCGGTGCTCTAAGTGCCAAACGTATGGCCATGGGCAGAAGACATGCCGCCAGGCAGAGGCTTCATGCGTCCGTTGCACTAAGCCCGGACATTGCTGAGTCCTGCACAGCCACCCCCTCCTCCCCCCCCCCCCCCCCTTTGTGTGAATTGCCAGGGGGCGCATATGACTTCTGATAAAAAAAATGCCCTCGTTCGATATCCGAGTGCAAGATTCAGCAGGTGCGTGTGGAGAAGGGGCTGTCCTTTCTCGATGCCCAAAAAATGGTTGAAGGCCCTGGTGCAGCTGCGGCTGCCCCCACCTCTAACCAAAGATTTCTCCTGTCAAACCCCAACTTCCTGGTTGGGGGCGGAGCCTCGGCTCCTCTCGCCCCTGGAGAGTAACTCTCCTCCGGTGGTGACGAGGAGCCAGGGATCACAGAAGGTGGACACTGCCGGTCCGGTTGTGACGCCTTCTTTTGCCCCTAAGCATCAGCCCCCACCCAAAACTGTTAGTGTGTCAACTCCAAAGGCTTCTGGCTCTGGTCAGCATTCTAAGTCTGCTAACTCTAGCGGCAGGAACGCTGCCCAGGACCAGAAGTTTAAGAAATCTATGGGACCTCTGTGCGCACGGGTCCAGAAAGGGAACACTGATGTTTGTGCCTTCAAATCAAATATGCTGCATTGGAGGAGCGGATGGAGGGAGTGGAAGCTGTAGTTGCTGATGCTGCAGCAGCTTCACGCCCTTCATCTCCGAGTAACCAGAGGGGACCCGGGAGCCGGCCCCCCTCTGTTTCTTCAACTCCTTCCAAGACAAAGGAAGAAGTGAGGACAAACTCTTCACCCCCAGATAAGACATAATCATGTACTCTCTGCTTCATTGGAATTGTCGAGGTTTTCAAGCTAACTTTAAGGAATTATGTCTTTTAGTCAAGTTCTATACCCCCTCAGTAATCTCTCTTCAGGAGACTTACCTGTAGACTTCTGACCCTGTGTCCTTTAATGGTTTTAACTTTATACATAAAGGCTCTGATTTGGAGAGGCGCTCGGGTGGATTGGCTCTTTATATTAGTAGCCAAATTTTATGTAGCCCCGTTAGCATGGACACCTGTCTTCAGGCTGTCGCAGCTCGGGTCACCTTGAAGAAGACCATAACCATATGTAATGTTTACCTGCCACCATCCCTACGGGTCTGTAGTAATGATATTTTTAACTTAGCAAATCAACTGCCCCATCCCCTTATTCTCATGGGGTTTTTTAACTGTCACGCTCACCTTTGCGGTAGTGACCACTTTGATGGTAGAGGTCAGATGTTAGAAGATGTTTTTTTCTCACCTTAACCTATGTGTTTTTTTAACGATGGCTCATCTACGTACTCTAACCCGGGTTCAGAATCTAGTTCTGTTCTAGACCTCACTGTGTGTGATCTTTCTCTCATGCTGGACTTTGACTGGAAGGTTCACGACGAAATGTGTGGTAGTGACCACTTCCCAGTAGTCCTGTCATCGGTCAGCTGTGATAAAGATTCGCGAGAGGGCGCTGGAATCTCAAGAAAGCTAACTGGCCTCTGTTCGCCTCCCTCTGTCAATCTCGTTTTACAGAGGAGGTGGTCATGTCAGCTGAAGAATCTGTTTCTTGTTTTACTTCTATTTTGTTGGACGTAGCAGGTGAAACCATCCCTAGAACTTCCACATCACTCCCTCAGAAGCCGACAGGACCATGGTTCAATGACGATACCCCAAGGTCCCAAAAATGCGCAAATCTGCTCAGCGACGTGCTTTTCGTAATCCGTTGCAAGCGAATATTTTAACATTTAGAAAACAGCGGGCAAAAGTCCGTTACATTTTTAAACGTGAACGCCGTGCTTCCTGCTGACGCTTCGTCTCCTCTTTATCTTCTAGGACTCTGTCCCAAAAAGTATAGAAGGCTGATCGAAGAATTAGGGAAATGGGTGGCTCGGCTTCTGTCGGCCATCTTGAGATGGTGCCGGTTTGGTCACGGATAAAAAGGCTGTGGCCGATTTGCTTGCCTCCACAATTGCCCATAATTCTTCAACAGAGCATTATTCACCTTTCTTCCAGAGAGAGAAGAAGAAACGAGGGTCGTGTACTTGTGATTTTATATCAGATAACTCGGAAGACTATAATGCCCCTTTTACGTTTTCAGAATTGCAGCAAGCCATGCAGAAATGGAATGACTCTACTGCTGGATTAGATACCATCCACTATTGGCTCCCAACACATCTGCCTGATGATTCACTCCGTGTACTTCTCAAGGCCTTTAACCATAACTGGATAACCGGTCATTTTCCGCCATCTTGTCGCCAGGCTGTAGTTGTTCGAATCCCCAAGCTGGTTAAGGATCCTTCCGACCTGGGCAACTACCGGCCAGAAAATTTGACATCATGTTTATGTAAAACTATGGAACGCTTGTTAAACGCCCGACTGGTGTGGCATCTTGAGTCACAGGGTCTCATCACAGACCTCCAGTGCGGTTTCCGGCGCTTCCGTAGTACAACTGACAATCTAGTCCGCGTTGAGTCTTTTATTTGAAATGCTTTTGTCTACAAACAGCATGTCTATGGAATTTTCTTTGATCTTGAAAAGGCATGTGACACTACCTGGAAGTATGGTATAATGTCTGATTTGTCGGACATGGGTTTTAAAGGGCACCTGCCCGTTTTTATTCACAATGTTTTGTCTAACAGGTCGTTCCATGTTCGTGTGGGCTCCAAACTCTCCGACTCCTTTCAAAAGAAGATGGGTGTCATGCAGGGCAGCATTCTGTCAGCTGTTTTATTTAGCATTAAATTTAATAACATTGTAAAGGCCGTCAAGGATGATTATGAATGCTCTTTGTTTGTGGACGACTTTGCTTTGTGTGCACGAGGTCAAGGACTTGCGTCCCGCCTCATGCTCAGCTACGTTCTGAAGCTGAAGGCTCATCCAGACAATCCTGCATATGATTGTGTTTTAACCCGTCGTTTGTAGATATTTACGATGCCCATCCGAGAGCTGTCCGTCCACTTTCCTTTCGTGTCCGACCTCATCTGCAGGCGGCCGGAGTGGACCTGGATAAAGTTTCGGAATTTCTGCAACACATCACTCCTTCCTGGTTACTACCAGATCCTGACATATTGCTGGACTTGAGCCCACTGGGCACCGGCCTCCACGTGGCGTGTTTGGGTAGTCTCCACAGTCCCTGATTGAGTGTGCTAGCAGAGTGGTGCCATCTGTGTCCAGGATTAGGACGTGATGTCAGCAGATATGTTGTTCAGTTTTTTTCATTGGTCCGGTTTTTAAGGAGCTATGCTAACCAAGGTCTTACCATGTTGGATTGGTTCTTAAAAATACTCGTCGGCTTTTGGTCCTTTGGATCCCAATTGTTTGCCGTGCTTGGAGACCCGTGTCGGGAGAGAAGAGGATCCTGGTGGCTGAAACACTCTACTTTGGCCTTGACTTCTGCCTATACGGGAGGCTAGTCGTACCGGCCTAGTCAATCGGCTCTTGTCACGTTGAGCTCTATCCCATTGTTGACATGCAGGTTGATATACGGAGCACCATGCTATAGCCTCTGCTGCTGATTGTTTGCTCTACGCCTATATTTTCCTGCATTCAAATGTGTGATAGAAGGCGGTGGATCAGACGGTTCAATCTGGCTTACCCCTACAGTATATCTTTCGGGCAGTCTCCATTGTGCGTCGGCTGGAGACCCGCCGACAGTTGCACTTTCCTTTGTTAGGCTCGGTGGCGGGCGGGGACCCCCGGGGGATGAATATCTCTACTATTCTAATATGGCAAACAAACAAAAAACCAACAAAACATTGCACAGAAGCGGCTCATAGCCACCAACATTGAACATGACAGTGACTCGGACTGTAAAGAAGCGACGCCTCAGGCGTCGGCCGTCTGGCCTCGCTTCCTCATTGTTCATTACAGATGACAGACAAACCTGTTTACAAGCTGCATTCATTTCTGATGGGGGAGACCCTCAGGAGCCGTGTTGGCAGGCCTGAGGCCAAGCGGCTTAGGTCTGGTGACTTGATGGTAGAGTGCCGTACCCGGGCACACTCCAGCTGGCTGCTGAGGCTCTCTTCCACCGGAGACACTCCAGAGGAGGTTACACCCCACAAAACTATGAATTCGTCAAGAGGCGTAATCAAAGATCAAGCTTTGGCAGAACTGTCAGACGATGAACTTTTACCGAACCTTAAGTCTCAGGGGGTGACTTACGTCAGGCGCTTCGCTTCTAAGCAAGGTGGTAGGGAGATCCGTCCCCCTACCATCATCCTGACGTTTGGCACTCTCACTCCTCCTACTACCATCTGGGGAGGTTACTACTCCCTGAAAGTGAAAAAGTACGTCCCTCTCCCACTCCGGTGCTCTAAGTGCCAAAAGTATGGCCATGGGCAGAAGACATGCCGCCAGGCAGACTCTTCATGCGCCCGTTGCACTAAGCCCGGACACTCTGCTGAGTCCTGCACACCCACCCACCCCCCCACCCCCACCCCCACCCCCCTGTGTGTGAATTGCCAAGGGACGCATATGGCTTTGGATAATAAATGCCCTCGTTGGATATCCGAGTGTAAGATTCAGCAGATGCGTGTGGAGAAGCGGCTGTCCTTTCTGGATGCCCCAAAACAGGTTGAAGGCCTTGGTGCAGCTGCGGCTACCCCAACCTCTAACACCTCAGTGTATACTTTCAGTGCAGCGGTGGCAGGCCAGCGCCCAACCAAATACTTTTCATGTCAAACCCCCACTTCTTGGTTGGGGGCGGAGCCTCGGCTCCTCTCGCCCATGGAGAGAAACCCTCCTCCGGTGGTAACGAGAAGCCAGTGAACATCTTCACCTTTAACGGTGAACACTACAAACAAACAATTGGTTGCGCCACGGGACAAGTCCCGTCACCATCTTGTAGTGACCTCCTAATGGCCAGCATCTTGAACAACATAACAGATAACTTCACCCACAAGGACTCAATTCTTCACCACTGGCGATACCGTGACGATGGACTAATAATCATGAGAGCAGAGGAAGAAACAATTCACCAATACTTCACTCTTGCTAACTCACATACGGAAGGCTTAAACTTCACGTACAAAATCAGCAACACAGAAGCCACATTCTTAGACATAAGAATGTACAAAGGGGATACGTTCCACCAATCAGGACATCTGGACACCAAAATATACAGGAAACCAACCGAAAAGTACCAGTACCTACACCACCTGTCGGCCCACCCACCAGCAGTCTTCAAAGGACTAGTAAAAGGTGAAACACTGCGCATCTCAAGGAACTGCTCTAACGCAGCTGAAAGAATCGAAGAAATCGACCGGTTCCATACCAAACTACGAGCTTGGGGCTACCTGCAAACTGAGCTAACCGCCCTGTCAGCTCAAATTCTCGACACACCAAGGGAGACGTTAATACAAGAAAACCTTAAGGGAAAGAAAAAGAAACAAACACCCCCCCCCCCCCCCATTGGTACTAACGACCAAATATAACCCAGCCACCAAAGGTCTCTCAAGAGCCATCAAAAGACATTGGACCAAAATCAGGAATGACCCGGAATGCAAGAACATCTTCGCGACACCCCCGGTGATCGCATATAAAAGACACAAAAATCTAGGAGACGGACTAATCTCTTCAAAACTTAAATACGAAGGAATAAAGAATTGAGTAAAAATACGGGAAACAACCCAAACACAAGGCATACAAGCAACCAGAGGTGAGTAACCTCACCTAGCGAAGCAAACTAAGCTTCTCACCCTCGGCCAAATAAGACGATGAAAAAAAAAATCTTGGTAAAACGTAAAAAAACAATTAAGAAACATGCCCCAAAACCAGGGGCAAACACATCTGACCCAATAAGTAAATCGGGGTTAAATGTAGGAGACTGAAACAACAACAGCCAAAAACTGCTGTGAATGTAGATGTCTCAAACGGTTTGTCCGCTGTCGAGAGGAGTACCGGCTTCGAAAGCAAAACGTCCTCGAGACACACCTCATTCTTAAACACAAAAATCTGACTGACTTGTTGTTGTGAGAAAAGAGTGTGTCCGGCCCGCCGAAACAAACAGGCCATTTCATCGGATAGTGTGCGATGTGATACACTTTATTACAAACAAATTTCATGAATATTCAGTCATTCACATAAATTTCAACTAATTTCAATAACTATACAAAATATACTGAACATGCATTTCACATCCAATCCATGCATAAATTTTAGCCTAACACCCGTATCACAACATCAGTATACTTATTTTGTGAACGGACTATTTCTTTTCAAATGCTGGAATTTTCCTCAGACTCTACTGAACAAGTGAGTTCTTTGATAGACTCACGCGGGAAAGTTCTGACACCATTTCCACACTAGATAGGCGAGGTCCATGTACTTCCGCACGTAAACACTTACTTATTTACAAGTGCCTCGACCTGTCCGCTGAAGAATGGTGTGCGCACGGAAACTATTGCTGTCGCAAATTTCCGCACCGTCCCGTCTATAAGAACACACTTCCGCACCTCCCCTGTCATCTCTGTCTTTCTCACAAGACTCTCCCGCACTACTGCCCCCGTGCAACCTGTGTCACGCAACACATGCACCTTTCTGTCTCCAATCTTTCCCTTACGCACGGGCATCGTGTCCTCCGTGTCCGAGCTACAGAAGCCCGACACGCAAAATGTCCGTCATCGCGGCTCCGTGAATCAATCACCCCGCTTCCTCTTATTTGAGCCCCTGGCTCCTCATATTTCACTACCCGCATTGCCGCAGTCTTCTGTGGCCTAGCTCGACAGTCTCTCGCAAGATGACCTGTCTTGCCGCATATAAAGCACGAACGTCTGTGCGGCGGTTTGTCCCCATTTACTCTTGGAAATCGCGGCCCTGTCGCTGGCACTGACTGAGCAAAATCCCGGCGGATCGGACCCACAGTCCCGTTGGCTGTCGATGCTGGTCGCTGGTCGCTGGTTTTTCTTGAATTTCCGATCTTCGCCGCAAAGGATTCATATCCGCTCTCGCCTCGCGATAGTTTTCTGCTGCATCGAGCAGTTCCACAACCGTTCTAAGTTTTCTTTCTCTAAGATAGATGGCAAGCCCTGGCGCACACTGGGTGAAAAGTTGTTCGCGGAGGATCAGTTCCCTAAGACCGCCGTAAACAATTTCTGCACCACTCAGTTCGACCCACTTATCGAAGTAGTGAGTGAGACGGACGCAGAACTGCACGTACGTCTCACCGGACTGTATCCGTGCCTCCCGGAATTTCCGGCGGAAGCCCTCTTCGGTGAGGTCATAAGCACGCAAAATCGAATCCTTGAACTTATCATAATCGCCTCTCATTTGCCGAGGCAGCGTGGACACGACATCCAACGCCTTTCCTGTCAGCAGATGGCCCATTCTTCCAATGGCCATCCCTCTATCTCTGCAAACGTCTCGAATCTGCTAATGTACGCATCGATAGAGTCTGTCGTCTGACAGAACTTCGGTAACTGCAGTCTCGGCGCCGCATGTCCGAACCGCCCTCGCTCACCTGTACTCGAACTGGCCTCCTCACGTCTTCTGTCCAGTTCTAACTCTCTTCCTTTGAGTTCTGCTTTTATCTTTAACTTCTCTGTTTCAAGAAAAAGTTTTTCTTTTGCTGCCGCCATCTGTTCACTCTCAAATTTCCTCCGTTCCGCCCTGTCGTTTCTTTCGACTCTCTGTTGAATCTCTATGAACTATTTTAGTTCCTCGCCCTGATGGCCTAACTCCTTCCCCATACTCATCAACTTCTTGAGAGGTGTAAAACTCTCTTCCGCCATATTGATCAGTTTCTTGTCGACACCCTGTGTGACAGACAACGTGAACAATATCTCCCCTGGTTACACTCCCTTATCTACAATGACTCCCGAACTTCCCGTGTTCGCGTGCGAGCACTCGTGTAGTACGTGGATCAACCCCCTTCTACTGGGACCGAAATGTTTAATTTTCGCTAGACATCATGCACCTAATCCCAGACAACTTAATTATATTTCCCCGCACCAAGATGGAACCTGTGCCATAAGTTATAGCTTCTATAACAACACTTGGTTAGAGCCTCGCTCACTGTCCCCGACAGACAGCCTTCAGTATACACCACAAAACAATACCAGCAATGACGAAGAACTAACAGGGCAATTAATTAGGAGACTAATTAATTAGCATGCAATTCGTGGACACTTTGTCCTAGTACTACATCTAGCGATAACTTCGCTTTCCCGTCTGAGACTATATTTTGGGCCAAATCCTGGCAGGCTCGCCAACTTTGTCACGGACTGACAGAAAGATGGTGGTTTAATTGTTTGTGATGTGGGTGTAGGTTATATAATAATCTTGTTAACAGGGGGATCTCCACTCACACTCTCATACTCTCATCATTGTAGCTATCAATTAACATCTCGTCCATCACATTTCTCTCACTCTGGAGAGGGACGTCTCGCATGCGTTCCCCCTACACACATACATATCACTGATTACTACGAACTCAGTTACTGATATGCTAACTATGTTAATTATTTACATATAAACAATCAATCTTCAATCTACCTAGTTCTATTATTTCACTGTCTTCATCTTTGTTCATCCTAGTTCTGTGCACAGAAACATAAAAGTCACCTTACCTGGCCAGGTTTTCTATACTCTACTTATGCGGTGGCTATCTTAGTGGATCTTGGCGTCGGCGCTGCGTCCGTCGACCCGCTCTGTCTGGTCCTCGTGCCCTCTGCGTCTCAGTGTTGACCTCTGGCCCCGGTGATCTCATTAATGTTCTCTTTCGGCACATTCACAATTGTCACTGCTGCACTTTTGAACCCATCACATATCACGCTTGGGCTAAATACCCCTCCGATCACTGTAGTAGAAACGTTCTCTGGTCTCCGCTTTACCAGCACTATAATCGTTCACCCGGTTCCGTCTCTTTCTCTTGAGTGTAACTAATTCTCTTCCACTTAATCTGTAGTGGCCGGTTATCTTCGACCGTCACACCGTAAGTCAACACCACTTTCCATGCTTCGTTCGACCGCTCACGGTCTTCTCGTCTCTCTCTGGCTCTCTCAGCGCCAAGTCTCTAATTGTTCAAGTCTCGAGTCCCCCGTCCTTTCCTTCTATCTTCTTCCTTTTTTACGTCCCGCTGGCACGAATGTGATCGGGGATCCTTTCCTTCACGCTTTGCTTCGTATATATACTAAAGTCTCTCTCCCTTCCTCACTTTGTATTACTACGCGATTTCATGAATATTCAGTCATTCACATCTCTACATCAATTTCAACTAATTTCAATAACTATATAAAATATACTAAACATGCATTTCTCATCCAATCCATTCATAAATTTTAGCCTAACACCCGTATCACAACATTAATATACTTATTTTGTGAACGGACTATTTCTTTTCAAATGCTGGAATTTTCCTCAGACTCTACTGAACAAGTGAGTTCTTTGATAGACTCATGCGGGAAAGTTCTGACCCCATTTCCACACTAGATAGGCGAGGTCCATGTACTTCCGCACGTAAACACTTCCTATCATCGGTAAAAATACATCACTACTGACCTACTTTCCCAGTCAATTAGTCTAGATCCTCTTATTTCCGCACGTACACACAGTTCTGGTTTCCCACCAAGGAATCATGCGTACCAGCACGTAACCCACTTAGTCCCGTCGCCACTTCATGACTTACTCGCAGTCTGCGATATAAATTTCCCTCATTCAATAATTTCACTAGAAACTTTACTCCTTAACCTCCCACTAATTCCGGACATAATTTTGGTCCCTTGACACTCAGTATGTAAAATAATTTTCCTTTGCACAGCTTTTTCGGGGTACGTTTACATGAACAAAAAATGTAATCAAATAAGCTGTCCTTTTTGTAATATTACCTTTAATGTACAAACCCTTTATATATCTACTGTGACCTTGGCCTTGAAGCTAGGACCTCGGCTTTGGTACAATACACATCTTAATCTAATACTGACCAGATATGAAAATTAAAAAATTCTGTCTGTAGCTTCTGGAGAAATCACCTGCACAAAACCCAGACCGACACTCAGCTACAGCCACAAATAGGATGACTTCAGTATACCCCCTCTCAGGTACGGGGGAGGGGGAATAAGAGGTATCTTAAACAAGGAACATAATAACAACTTTTCTTGTTTCCATAGCCAACAGACGTCCTGCAGCTGGTAAATTTGAAAAAAATATGGGAATGTATTTCGTGTTCCATGTATGAGCTACAGCATTAGAATGCAAGAAATTATGTCATATTGCAGTGTTAATATTTGAAATATACTTAGTTTAATGTGATATTATTGCACAGAAGTGATTAGTCGTGTTTTTGTGTACAGTTTAGTGTCTGATGCATGTGCGTACGATGACATTTACCTAAGATATAACGTTGTTTTGTTTGTGTGTGTGTGTGTGTGTGTGTGTGTGTGTGTGTGTGTGTGTGTGTGTGTGTGTGTGTGCGCGTGTGTGAAGGATCTATATGCCATGTAAACTGTCATTTTGACACATATCCAAATTGCATTTTTTGGGCATTTTAGGTCTGCTGTAATTGCAAATGTATCAATTTGTGGGACTAGAAAAACATTCAGGGCAATCTACAAGTTGTTTAGATCCGTGACAGTAAACATCACACCATTCTACTTTCATGTTACGATTTATTGGTGTCTAAACATAGCCATTGCAAAATCCAAAATGCAAAAAGAAGCTATATCAGGTTATATTCAAATGCACACATCTCAGAAGCCAATCAACACAAAGTTCAGATTTGTTGCTTGTGCACTTCTTTTAACGTGTACTTCGGAATAATGCATTTGTTAGGTGGCAGTTTCTAGAAAATAAAAAATTAGTGGACCTACCTACTTATAGTAAGTGACTTATGGCAGGGTCACTAGGTGGTATGTAAATTTAAGATTCATCATCATCATCATCATCAGTCCCTTGCCCGAACTGGGCGTTGGGGAGACTGAAAGGCAGCAGCAACAGACAGTGCTCTCCACTGAGTTCTATTTTGGGCGGTGGCAAGCAAGTCTGACATCTCGAGTTCGGTCCATTCTTTTATGTTTGCGACCCAACTCTTTCTCTGACGACCTCGCCGACGACTTCCTTCGAGAGTGCCTTGGAGGATAGTCTTGGACAAGGTGTTGTGTCGGGTCACGTGGCCAAACCAAGCAAGCTTGCGCCGTTTCACGGTTGCCAGAAGGGGTTCATGTGGGCCCACCAGGGAAGTGACGATGCTCCGTACATATTCGTTGGTCTTGTGCTCGCGGTACGAGATGCGGAGCAACTTCCTCAGGCACTTGTTCTCAAAGGCCTGGATTTTCTTTTCTGAGTCTGCAAGCAGTGTCCAAGTCTCACAGCCGTAGAGTAGAATAGACACTATGAGGGACTTGTAAAGCCTGTACTTGATGGTGAAGCTGATGGAGTTACTTCGCCATATCCTGTCCAGCCTGGCCATTGCGGATGTTGCTGTACCTATCCTGATACGGATCTCTGCTATGCAACTACCGTCTTTGGACAGGGTGGCTCCCATTAAACACAGGCCAAACACACCACACATCAGTAGTCCGTTAAGATATTATAGAATAAATTTAAGATTAGGAGGTCATAAAACCAAAGGAAACCCTTATCGCCATCCCTAAACGTTCCCACTCCACTGCACGTAGGAGCTGAGCGCCAAACAAAGACGATTGCAGGTGATTTGCGCTCAAGTGGGAGAACGAAGTGACCCCATGTTCTGAGCCCGTGGTCGTCTGCCATCCTTCTAAATTCGTCCCCTAAACTTTAACCATGGAATGTTGGTAATTTGATCATTTTGTAACGTGGCACGGTTGTGCAGTTAGCCTGATTTCGCACTCTAAAGTTTGGCCCGCGAGCTGCTGCTGCGGAATGCGGCAGCCACTACCCGCTGCGAGCAGGCTATCTAGGTCACTGTCTGGCCCCAACTATTTCTTCTATAATATCTTAACGGACTACTGATGTGTGGTGTGTTTGGCCTGTGTTTAATGTTTTCTATCCCCACTTTAACACTTTTCTACATAGAAACGTTTTACACACTTGTGTACTGTTGTCTTCTTGTTCCTGTGTTGGTGGTATTATTCGGGTTACGATTTTATAAAGGGTGCAATTCCATGATACAGTCAGATACCGTGTTTGTGTGTGTCTGAACAATAAGTTATTTCAGCCTCACAATACTGAGTAGTTCTGAACATTCATTCTCTATTATGGAATACTTTTGGTATTGTGGAATCCCTGTGCTGTATGTTCTGCTTCCAGTATTCTCTTTGATACTGTTCAGTAATAGTATCAGGTACTAACTCTTGGCTGCTCATTTATATTATCGTGGTTCCTTTGTTCCAACTGGTGTAGTCTAAGAAAAAGACATAACTGTTATGGCGGGAATAAAACATTCACAAGAAACTGTTGCACATAGAAACGTCTTTCGCTTATAAAGGTTAAATTCTCTATGTAGAGTATGCGGAGGAAGATAAAAACGAAGAATCGATGAAAAACCAATCAAACTGTGTGAAATGTATGTAACTGAACTTCAGGAAATATATGGTAAATGAAACTAGTGGTATGTTTTACTCAAATTGGTTTTGTGTGAAATGTTTCCAAAGACTAATGAAACTGAAAAAGAAATCATCTGCTCGCACTATTGAGTCTGCAAACCATGCAATTGAACAAGAACAATTGAAAAAAGAAACTCCTCGATTTTGAACACCCGGAAAAAGGAGACGTAATTCAATTCAGTTACAAAACTGAAATCGCCGAAATGGAAATAATAAAAAACTGTTAATATAAAGGAACCACCAGTGTGATATGCTTAGGACCCCTTACTTGTGTTCGTGTTGATATAAAGGCCCGGTGTGATGTGCTTCAGACCAGTTATTTGTGTTAATCTTAATATAAAGGAACCAGTGTGATGTGCTTAAGACCTGTTACTTGTGTTAGTGGTTATTAATTTATTGTGTAAACTCAAGTGTACGGCATAAACACAGTACACACAGCTTGGAACAACATGTTTGTGTTGATCGTCTTGATGGACCCAACGAATTACCAGCTTACCAGCTTCTCAGCAGTGGATTACTTTCTGAACGCTAGAGGTGCTCTTGCAGGAAAGGAACCCAAATTCTAATAAGTGATAGCAGTAGAGGCTGGAATGCTGCGTAGATACATCAACTTTTCATCCCACAGAAAGATGACATGCACAACATATTGAGCTTGAAAGTTAATGCTTTTTTGTCAGTGCATGTTCATTGTATTGCAAATATGAAATGTAGCCGCTCTTGAAGGTGTGCTGGTAGTAAGCAGCATGGGCAAGCTTAGTATGAAAAGAAAGCAAATTTTATCAGTTACACATTTACACTCATGTTATAATGACTTCTTTAGGAAAAAAAACGTATTTTGTGAATGTTTAGTTACTAACACTTTTAATTGTTTCTGCTGGAGTGCGCCTGCATGCGGCTGTCGGCAGGTACACATAGTAAATGGTAATGGAAGAGCACTCCTTTCTAGCACCATGAACAGCTCTTCCAGTCTGCCTGAAGAGGCGTGCTCTAATGATTAATTGCCCCCATTCCTGGCTACTGCCACATATGGCTTATCTTGAACTCGGTGGCACCGTCCGCTCCTAACTAAAAGTGTAGTTCTGCACAGCCGTGGTGGCCCGATTCAACTCTAATCAACTCAAAGTCAAACTTGCACCATTACCAGCTTATATCAAGGCAGTAGTGGGTGTTCACCAGTTACTAATATTACTAATAGTAATATCTCTCTAAAAAAAATCAAGGTCAAAGACAAGTGGTTAGGGGATGCACGTGAGACTTTGCCATAAGACGTTGCCGTTCGTGTGTCTATTTGTTTTCGATGATGTTTCCCTTCTTGCGTTTTTCTCTCGTTCCCAGCAGGACAAGTTTTCCACGAGAATTCTGGCCTCCCCCTCATCCCAGACATAAGGACAAAAAGATCAAGGTGATTTCGTGGCCACGCCAAGGGCATCCGAAGTCAAAGCCATGGCAAAACGACCCGGTTTTTTGGGCCAGATTGGGCTGCTGCTCTGGAAACTGTGGACACGGAGGAGGAGATGTATCAAAAGTTACCTCCTGGTTATGCTGGTGCCTACACTGCTAATAATATGTTCCTTCTATCTATCGCTCTACCGCCTGAATGAAGTGAGTAAAAATTAATTCACCCATTGTGAGCAATAGTTCCTTTGATCCACACATTTTTTTCACGGTAGCTCGAATAAAGAAACCAGTTCACAGTTGGAACACAACAGACAACCGACAAACGCATGAGGCAAAGATTCCTCGTAAGCCCCCCGCAGACTATATCCCTCTTGCTAGCCTCTTTAACCCCTCGGCTGTCGGTAGCGGTTTTCTTCGTGATGATTCCTGCAGGACAAAAGCCACGGGCAAAGGGATAACTCATTCGAAACGTACCGCCCACGGATACGCGGCGAACCGCCGCGTATCCGTAGGCGGCACGTCTCGAAATGAGTTAATGTCCGTGTGCCTCAGTTAAAAGGATTCATCGAGCAACCAGTTTGAAACGGTGTAAAGCAATCTCCTCCAGGGCGGCCTATGCTATAATTCACAGATACAACGGATCCTGAATGTTTTGTTGCCTCAGCAAAGACTGTACAACCCTTTCTTTCACAATCAGTCTGAGGTATTATACGTATAGTGTGTTTGCGTTGCTCGTGAAGCACGTTACTACAAATACTTTTTGCTTCATAACCCGAACTACTTCCATAACACCCCATATCTGTCACTATCTTGAAACAGACTATAGCCTAACACTCTCGCTATACACTACTCTATACACTGGAAAAGACTATGCTTAACCAACCACGTACAACCTTCCTAGCGACTTAGACATACACACCTCACATTCTTTAGTTATCCATTTCGGTAAATAACTGTATACCAAAAACACCGGTTACTTCACTGAATTCTAAACCAACATAACTGAACCAAACCGGTCAACACTATACAACCAAATTACGTTTACCAACGCATACCATCCTTAAAGCAAATAACATTCAATAACACATATAGAAACATACCTGAATTCTAGGGGTCAGAGTCTTGGAATACGGGCTAGGTATCTCAAACACATCCGTTTCCTCCAACAAGAAAGCCCGTACTAATGCTTTTAGCCCTCTGACAGACTGAGCTTCCGCCTAGAACTCACTATATTCACTAAAAACTCCCCGTGTTAACCGTTCCTTAAAGATTTCACGTGGCCCACGGGCCTCACGGACTATCGACACAAAACAAACCGTTAACAAAACCCGTACCGTATTTAACCTAAAGTGTGAGCACTATGCACGACCACAGAGCTTCATCACAGTGCCGCAAAGCCCAAAAAACGCTCAAATCTGCTCAGCGACGTTCTTTTCGTAATCCGTACTTACTTACTTACTTACTTACGCCTGTCACCCCTACCCGGGTATAGGCCGTCGACGGGAGACCTCCAGCAACTCCTGTCGTGTGCTTCTCCTTCGATTCTACTCCAGGTGGTTCCCAGTCTCTTGATGTCTGCTTGGAGGTCTCGACGCCAGGAGTTTCTCGGCCTACCTCTTTTCCTCTTTCCCTGGGGGTTCCATGACAATGCCTGCCTAGTGATACTGGAAGCTGGCTTTCTCAGACTGTGACCGATCCATCCCCATCTTCTTCGCCCAATTTCATTCTCTGCTGTTATCTGCTCTGTTCTCTCCCAGAGTCTGACGTTGCTGATCTTCTCTGGCCAGTGGATTTTCAAAATTCTTCTAAGGCAACTGTTCATGAAGGTCTGTACTCTGTTGACTGTGGTTTTTGTCAATCTCCAAGTCTCTGCTCCATATTAAAGGAGAACTGCTTTTACATTGGAGTTGAAAATCCGGACTTTGGTGTGTTGTGACAAGCGAATATTTTAATCTTGAAAAGACAGAGGGTGAAAGCCCGTTACATTTTTTTTATGTGAACGCCGTGTTTCCTGGAGACGCTTCGTCCCGAAAAGTCTGGAAGGCTGTTCAAAGAATTAGAGGCAGAGGTGGCTTGGTTTCTGTCCGCCATCTTAGAGATGGTGCCAGTTTGGTCACGGATGAAAAGGCTGTGGCCAATTTGCTCGCATCCACCATTGCCCATAAGTTTTCAACAGAGCATTATTCACCTTTCCTCCAGAGAGAGAAGGAGAAACGAAAGTGTTGTATTTGTGATTTTATTTCGGATAACTCAGAAGACTATAATGCCCCTTTTACATTTTAAGAATTGCAGCAAGCCATGCCGAAATGTCATGACTCTGCTGCTGGATTAGATAACATCCACTATCAGCTACTAACACATCTGCCTGGGGATTCACTCCTTGTACTTCTCAAGGCCTTTAACCATATCTTGATAACCAGTTATTTTCCGCCATCTTGGCGCCAGGCTGTTTTTGTGCCAATTCCCAAGTTGTGTAAGGATCCCTGCGACCCTAGGAACAACCGGCTAATCGCTTTGACATCTTGTTTATGTAAAACTATGGAACGCTTGGTCAACGCCCGCCTGGTGTGGCATCTTGAGTCACTGGGTCTCATCACAGACCTCGAATGCGGTTTCCGGCACTTCCGTAGTACAACTGACCATCAAGTCCGCTTTGAGTCGTTTATCCGAGATGATTTTGTTAACAAGCAGAATGTCTATGCAATTCTCTTCGATTTTGAAAAGGCAAGTGACACTATCTGAAAGTATGGTATAATGTCTGATTCGTCGGACATGGGTTTTAAAGGGCACCTGCCCGTTTTTATTCGCAATTTTTTTTGTAACCGGTCGTTCCATGTCCGTGTGGGCTATACTCTTTCCGACGCCTTTGAACCGGAGATGGGCGTCCCGCAGGGCAGCATTTCATCTCCTGTTTTTTTAGCATTAAAATTAATGACATTGTTAAAGTCGTCAAGGATGATTCTGAATGCTTTTTGTTTGTGGACGACTTTGCTTTGTGTGCACGAGGTCGAGGACTTGCGTCCCTTGAGAGGCGCTTGCAGCTGTGCGTTGATCGCATCCTGGAGTGGGTGTCTCTCAACGGATTCAGGTTCTCGTCCTCCAAGACAGTCTGTGTGCATTTTACTAACCAGACAAATTTTTTTCCGGAACCTTACCTGAACATTGCTGGAGTGCCAATTAAGGTGGCCGAAAAGGCAAGGTTTTGGGGGGGGTCATTTTTGACAAAAGATTGACTATCCGCAACCATGTTAACTACCTTAGAACCTCTTGTCGTAAGGCCCTCGACATTCTTCGTGTCGTTGGTCGTACTGACTGGGGTGCAGACCGCATTGTCTTACTTCGACTGTACCGGGCCCTTGTTTGGTCCAAACTGGATTACGGCTCTGTGGTATAATTATGGCTCGGCTTCCAACTCTGTTCTACAGCGTCTGAACACAATTCACCAACAAGGTCTGCGAATATGTCTGGGAACCTTCAGGACATCTCCAGTTCTTAGTAAGTATGCCGAGGCAGGGGAGGCTTCTCTCAGGCTCCGCAGCATCCGCCTCATGCTCAATTACGTTCTGAAGCTGAAGACCCATCCAAACAATCCTGCCTATGATTGTGTTTTAAATCCGTCGTTTACAGAGATTTATGATGACTATCCGGGAGCTGTCCGTCCACTTTCCTTCCGTGTCCGACCTCATCTGCAGGCGGCCGGAGTGGACCTGGACAAATTTTCGTAATCTCTGCAACACATCACTCCTCCCTGGGTACTACCAGTTCGTGACATCTTGCTGGACTTGTCCGCCCACTAGAGGGATTGTACCCCACCAGCCATATACCAACATAGCCTCAATGAACTCCTTTCAATGTTTCCTGGCTATAGTCGTCTTTGTACGGATGGGTCCAAGTCTGAGGATGGGATGGTGGCTACAGCTGCAGTGTCCTCTCACCATCCTAGACGCCCTTTTAAGATCCGCCTCCCTGACCATTCCTCTGTATTTATTGCAGAACTGCAGGGAATTCTGCTGGCACTCAAGCATGCCTATCAGTCTCGGGAAAATAACTTCTTCATTCTGTCTGACTTTCTTTCTGCAGTGCAGGCCCTTCAGGGCGCGTTAACAGACCACCCACTGCTGATGTAGATTAGAGAGCTCTATGCAGACTTGATCAATGAATATTATGACATCATTTTTATTTGGGTCTCGGGCCATGTGGGCATCGAAGGCAACAGAATCGCAGATTCTGCTGCCAACAGTGCCCGCTGTGACCCTGTCCCTGACACACAGACTGTTTATAGTGATTTTAAACCTGTGATTAGTGAGTGCATAGCCCGCGAGTGGCAGTCCGAGTGGGACAAAGAGAAAGGGAACAAGCTGCATGAAGCTCTTCCTAGGACAGTCTCCCTTTCTGCTGCTGCAGCCGCCGTGAGGAGACTGTCCTTACTCGGCTTTACATCGGGCACACGTATATTACGCACTCTTACTTACTTAAACAGGATGGGCGTCTATGGTGTTTTGCCTGTGATGAACAGTTTTATGTTCGACACAGTTTGCTGTATTGTGCCGATCTAATTGACACGAGATATGAACATTTAACAGCAGACTCCTTGAAGATTTTGTTCCCGGATGTTCCCCCGGAAAAAAATCTTCAATTTCTTGAGAGAGTGCAATATTTTTAACAAGATCTTTGCATTTCTAGACTATGTGAATTATTTATTTGGCCCTTTTTGATAGTCTGTAGACGTTTCTTTTATAGACTCGTGCGACATTTTAGCCTGTCATATTTTAAAGATATATTTCCATCTTGTCTTACGACCTTGCTTTTAGTCTGGCTAAGCAGAATTTTACCCATCCCGCCGTGAGATGGCCTTAGTCGCCTGCTCGGCGTTAAATCCCAATAAATAAATAATCATGTTTAAATCTTCCCACTGCCATTGTTTTTTTTTTTTTTTTTTTTTTTTTTTTTAATTTTTTTTTTTTTTTTTTTGCATAATAAAATGACATTGCCCTATGGATCGAAGTTAGACCCTACGTGAACCTCTTGGTGTTAAGGGCATTAGGCAATCAATTGTTAGTACAAACATTCCCAGTATTATAGATTAAAAACAAACTCTTACTGTTAAGTTTCCGAACCTAGGCCACAGTGACGTTATTGTTCCTGGTACTGCTCCCCTTGTTTTTTAATATTGAACTTTTATCAGAGGATGACACAAACAGAACACTAGTTGACAACCTAGGCAGAGCAATTATTATAACTATTAACCTTAAACTTGAAGGTCAGGAGTGAGTGTTTAGTCTAGATGATGCTGATGTGTTCTACTGTTACAAAGACCTTTGGCTCACTCGAGAAGAACCAGAAGACCGTATTTACCAAAGCATACAGTCTGATAATGTTGCCAACCTCAGAATCAATGCAAGAGATAAATCAACATCTGCTGACAAAGATGTTATTGTTTCAGAAACATATAGCAGTAGATTTTACATTATACTTGAATTTGAAATCCTAACATCCTATTTGCCTTATTACCAAGGAGCACTGAATGACCGTTTAAGCTTTAAACTAACTTTTAATCACTACTCCAAAGTTATAAAATCAATGGATCTCAATGCAACATATAAGATCTATAACATCTCTTTTAGAATATGAAATTATCACACACACTGAATGAGCCAGACTCATTCAAAATCAGTACCACTCAAGACTACCAATATATTATGACCGTGTGATAAGACACAGTTTGATGCATAAAGACAAAGGTGATCCAATGTGGATTATCAACCTGAACACACCTGCTAGGTCAATGAAAGGTATTCTTATGTTGTTCGTTGGACTAGGAAGTCCATACAAAAGGGATTCAGACAAATTCTACAAACCAAAGATAACACATTTATCCTGTACAATCGACGGGCGTCCTAGGAATCAAGTGTATGCATCAGGTATGTTACCATACCAACACTATGATGAGATCATAAACTGGTCAGGTGGAAGGCTTAGAGAAAAACTAGCAAATATGGCATGCAAAGATTAGCATCTGTATGACGTAAGAATTAGTCAATACCTGACAAACAAATATGCACTTTTGCTAGACTTGCGTAGTACAGATGATGACCACCTACATGGGCCAGGTCTACTGTCGAAAATGGCAGTGAAGGAATTACAATCCGAATACAAAAAAAAGACTGAAACGGCTGAAGCAATAAATATATACCTGACACACATCTGAACATTTGAGAAAGCAGACTAAGTATCCAAGTGTATTAAATTATATTGTGTTTTAAAATGAACTTGATGACACTTGACCCACACTGTGGTTTGTTTTGTGGTGCCACAGGCTGTGGAAAATCTGAATTTGTTCTTGATCTTTTACAAACAAGATACATCTATTGTTTCGAAAACATTGTGACATTCTGTCCTACGATCAAACACAACAAAGCTTATCACAACCATTTATTTATTTGGACTGATCACAACATTTATTTAGTTGACCCTGAGAAAAAACTAAACTACCACCTGTAGTATTTTTACAAGCAATGTCAAGGGCAGCCAACTTTGTTTATTGTTGATGACTGGTCTGCAGAAAAAGGCATTGTCAAAAAGAGAAACACTCTAGCAGAACTGGCCTTCAGTCGCAGACATGCAAATGTCAGTGTATGGATTCTCACTCAAAAATATAATGCTGTTCTGAAAGATTTTCGAGAAAAACTAAAGTTTATCTGTTTGTTTTACTGCAAAGATCGTGACAGCTTTGAATACTGTCTCAGAGAAAACAATGTCTTACCCAGCAAACATGAACGAGACATTGTAAAAAACAAACTGAAACCGACTAAGCGTCTAAAGCTTATCTTAAAGACAGATCAGCCTACAGGGTGTGGATTAGTGAATTAATTTATACTTTTATTTTGGTCATAACAATGACAGATGGACAAACCATTGATATCACAGTCTGCTTCAAAGATGTTGAGCGCTTTTATGACTTAACAACACATGTTAAACAGCTGTTTGAGCCCGGCATAAAACTCTCAACACCAACAGTGATGTACATGGCATATAATAGGACTTTGGGATATTCTGATGGCCAACCATGCTCTGGGAACCAGACTGTTGATCTTAAGACACATGACTTTAAAGTTTATGATGCTAACTTTGATTGGTTTGGGGCAATGTGTGAACATATATTCTGTCAACTAAGTAAGCTACATGATTATATTGAATTTGTTCCTGTCAAGAAAGTGATATTACACATACAGCATGAGCAACGCCAGAGAAACCAACAATGTTGTCAATAATATTTTTCTATTTGATATTTTGTCAGACAAATTAAAACGATGGACAATGCTCAAAGCCCTCCAAGCTCACAAAGCTTAAGAAACGTGTTTCACACAACATACTTGCCTTTATATAATAGTTACAATGTTTATGAATCAATAGAAAGATCTTTTTCTGTCATACAAAGTAATCTTCTTTCTGGTAGTGTAAAGATCGGGTTGCTGCTAAAATAGAATTTAACAGGGTAGATCCTGAAGTGACTGTATCATATATCAACAACACAACACACAGTTGATGCAAGAAGGGAATCGGAACATGAAGGATATGTACATGAACTACAACTGAGGCAGTTAAGATATCATCCTAAATTAGGTAAATCATGTTTGCAACTGACAACTGAGGTTGCAAACAAAAGCACTGTCATCAAAATTCAGAACAAAGATAATTTCTGTTTTATCTGGTGTGTGCTTGCTAAACTACATGTTATAAAAACAAAACCTGAGTGTGTATATAACTATACAAAGTTTGTAAACGAATTCAAATTTAGTGGTATACAACTCCCTCTTAAAGTAGAGGACATTGACTTGTTTGAAAAAAATAAATCCTGGGATATCTGTTAATGTGTATGTATGGGATAATGAGTCTCTTAACAAGTTACAACCAATTAGAGCATCACCACTTGCTCCAACCTACGGACAGCCAAAAGATAAGCATGTTGACTTGTTATTAATAAGCCTTAGTGATAACTTTCACACACAATTATCAGAAATATGTCAGGACTAATTCATGGACATACAACAAAACATGATGGCAAAGAGGAGTTTTGTAGAAGATATTTACTTTCCTCCATTAAGTTGGCACATAATCGTGTCCAGCACTGTAGGTTAGCTGATGACATTCAAACAATACTTATGTACCCAGATCCTGGTAGTCAGATATATTTTAAAAACTATTTTAATCAACAAAAGCTGCCGTTTGTAGTGTATGCTGATTTTGAATCACTGGTAGTACCATATGATGGTCCTGTTCCAGAATCACTACCAAACACTGTAAAATTGAGTTACCAAATGGTGTGTTCTTTTGGATACATTCTTGTTAGTCAGATGGTGAGCATACAGAATCTGTTATCTACAGAGTTGAACATGCAAAAGCTGAGTTTTTAACAGAAATGAGACAACTACATAATAGTGTAGTACAGTATCTGGAAAGTGTCAGATGCCCTTGATGACGACAGAAGAAGACAAACTGAATTTTGATACAGTGGAGACATGTTGGATTTGTGAACAACCTCTAGGAGATGATAAAGTTCGCGACCATGACCACATAAATGGTGTTACATAGGTGCTGCACATGGCAAATGTAACTTAAAATTAAAAATAGCTCCCAAGACATACAAACTGCCTATCTTTTTCCACAATCTCAAAGGTATGATTCACACATTATCATGCGTGCTGTAGATGGGTCTTACAAAAAAAATTAGTTGTATCGCCCAGACAACTGCCTGGACAACAAATTAGTGTTTTATGACTCAATGCAAAATTTGTCTTCAGGGTTTGCTAGTCTGGCAGAAGGACTGACATTGTTTCCAATAACAAGTAAATATTTTGAGCCAGACTTAATTAAGAAAGATGTCTACCCCTATGAGTACATTGATCACTGCGTTGTGTTTGAAGAAAGGAGTCTGCCACCAAAAGAGGCACTTTATTCAACACTAAATGGTAAAGGGTTTCTGCCTCAGAATAACAGCACACTCTTGATGCATGGGATAAACTAGGGTGTGAGACGATTGGTGACTACCATGACCAGTAATTGGAAGCTGACATTTACGTTTGCTAGCAGACGTATTTGAAAGTTATAGTGAAAAGGATCTATTGCACTACGGCTTGACCAGGCTTGCTATATGACTAGTCCTGGCATGACATGGGATGCATTTTTAAAATCCAGCAAAATATATGACTGTCTGATCGCACGATGGGTTAATTGGTGGAACGTGGATTGAGGGGAGGCATTAGTATAGCTGCAGACAACTATGCCAATGCCAACAACAAATATCTTGACGACCCAAACTTTGACCCCTCAAGGTCAAGGTCATTCATTACGTACATGGACGCTAACAATTTGTACGGATTTGCGTTGTGTGACCTATTGCTCTTGAAAAACTTTTGTCTGCATGATTTGTCACAGTGTGATATAACACTCTTAACAAACTGTATTGTGACTCATGACTGAAAAGATGCCAAAGGTTGGATCTTTGAAGTGGACATGGAGTACCCACATCACCTACATGATTACCACAATGTTTATCCATTGGCTGTTGAAAACATGAGTATGACAGGAAAAAAAAGAAGGCAATAAACTTGTACCAAATCTTAATGATAAATTCAGTTACGTTTGACACTATGGCGGTTGCAGTTTTACATCAGACATGGGTTAGTACTAAAGAAAGTTCACAGAGGCATAAGCTTTGATCAGTGTGCTTTATGAAAGATTACATAATGAAAAACACAACCCTGCATGCAAGAGATGGCAACACTGCATTTGACAAAGACTTATTTAAGATTATGAACAATGCCTGTTTTGGTAAAATCCTCATCACCACAAAGATGTGAGATTGGTCACAACTGAATCAGGGGCAATTAATCTTACAGGCAAGCCACAATACACATGGTTTAAAGAGTTTCATCCATCATTGTATGCAGTGACACTGAAAAAAATAAAGATTGATAAACTGGACAAGCTAGAATTTATTGGTATGGTAATTCTTGAGTTATCAAAACTTTTTATGCTTGAATTCTACTATGATTACTTTAAACTAAGGTATCCTGACTGTCGACTGTTATACACTGACACTGTCTCTATGATCATAGATGTACCTACTGAAGACTTTTATGAAGACATGAAAACAGAGTTACACGTTTGACTACCCTAAAGATCACCCGCTGTACAGCACACAAAACAAGAAAGTGCTTGGGAAGTTTAAAGATGATCTGAATGGTGTGTCAATAGTTGAGTACGTTGGACTGAGATCAAAAATGTATTCTATTTTACACCAGAAAGGCAGTCAGTCTAAAGCCAAAAGAATTAAAAGAAAAAAACAGCGATAAAAAATAAAGACATCCGACATGAACATTAAAAGCAAGTTTGAGATAGAGCACTAATGCCTGATTATCCAAACAAGTCACTGAGATCAAACAGACATAATCGTGAATTGATCCAAACATATAAATAGTCAATTGCAGTAGGACACACAAAACGAGTGTTTTACACTAAGGAAAAGGCTTATGCACCTGGTCATTACAGGCTTAAGTTATCTGAACAAATAGCTGATGAACTAGTTGATAAACTAATCGATGGGTTAGTTGATAAAATGGTTAAAAATGAGTAACAGTGTCTGGGGGAATAATCTGTAATTCTTCTCTGACAAATGCCCTCTACGGGGCAGGCTCATATAGATAATAAATCAACGGGTTACCAGAGACTATTTTTTTTATATTGTGGACAGACGTAGACCAAATCGGATCAGTTGCCCTGTGCCTGATGTCATTCTCGGCCTCACCGTAAACAAGCTTGTGTCTGGCACTAGCGGCGGTCCTGACGGTGTTGTTGTTTTTGGCTCTGTCATTGTTTTCAATTTAATAGCATCAGAGGGTTTTAAATGACCTTCATTATTCATTGCTTTATCACAGATAGTAATCTTTTAACCCACTCAGTGTTACGTGCGTCATGCATTAGTTCTTTAGAATACTGGTAACTTGAAAGTCTCTCTGATAATGGTTTGTTAAAGTTTTTGACACGTGCCTGTGATCTGTGCACACCTGGTATTCCAACCGCACTAGCACGCCATCCTTTCACAAATAATTGATTAACTGCTCATTTGAACTCAAATCCGTCATCGACTTAAACATGTCTGGGGAATTTTAAAGGGCCTCTTTTATAGATAATTGATAATGCTGATGCTAAACAGTGGTGGCGTTTTTGTCAGTTATGGCTTCGGCGTCTTTGTACCTTGAAGCTATGTCGACAACAGTCAGTGCATATTTGCATCACTTCTTTCTTATTGTATCATGTAGTAAGAACAGGAGGTCCATTTGATGCGTGTCATTGGGCGTACTGTTTACAAAATGTGACCCTCTCTCACGAAACCAGTCTTAACTCGCAGGGAGCCGATCAGCACTATACGCAATAATATGTGGTGGGGGTCAATCTGGGTCATTTTCACTTTTTTGTAGAAATATATTCTACATACACCAAAGTATTGTATGGCTAAAATCTTTATCATGAAAAGTGTTATTAACTAGGTTAAAAATGATTTTAAAAGTCTGCACTTGGCTCCAATTATGCTGCACACAGAAACTTCACAGGCTGTTTTCTCAAAATGGCCACCGGAGGCTTTAACAACTTTAAACACTAACAACTTCTACAATTTTGGCATTACAGCATACAGTCATATATCAATGTATTCAGCAAACATTGTAGTTTTCAGAAATGTATATATGTCAAAACATCCAAAATGCGAATTAAGACTGATTTTGTGAGAGAGGTCTTGTTTTTTTTTTTTTTTTTTTTTTTTTTTTTTTTTGTTCGGGAAGCAGGAAGATAATAATATATACTTGCCAAATTGTTTGTTTTTGTAGCCACAGTTTTATTTGTTCGAATGTGACATCACCCCCCCCCCCCCCCCCCACCAGCTGCATGTAATTTCTCTATCAAAGTCTGTCCTTTCCAGTAGCCAATTGGAGAGTAATATATTTTTGATAGTTTAGCCTCGACTGTCATTTTTTCTAGCAATAAAAACTCCTGTGAAATATACAAATGTCATGCCTACTATAACAAAAGGGGGGGGGAGAGAAGTGGTGGGTGGGGGGGTGGAGGTGGGGGTAGACAGGATGTGCCTGCATCTTAAGACTTTCACCATTCGCCAATATAGCAAACAGCGTGATGGGGCGGGGAGGGGAGGGGGGTTGGTGGGGGGGGGGGGGGTCCAAACACCTCAAAAGGGCAGAAAAAAATGAAAAAGGGCGTAGGGGGGTGGGGTGGGGTAGACAAGTGGTGCCTGCGTCTTAAGACACTCACTATTCGTCAAAATATCAAACAGTGAAAGGGGGGGGGGGGGAGTCCAAACACCCCCAAAAAGGAACTTTGATTTAGCATTTTAAAAATGTATTTTTTGAAGGTTGGCGGGGGTGTTGTTCCGGAAGCCTTGTAACCCGCTTTCCCCATAGATCCGCCCCTGTGACGATACAAGCGGACATGGTTCGATTTTCAAATTTTGTTCTGCACCTGCCCATTTACAACAAAGCAAACAAAAATAATGCTAGAGGTCTATCTCATAATTATCAGACAGAAGAAATGACTGCTTTCCAGGTACACTTAACAAGTCGTTTCTCTTCGTCTTTGATCTATTGCAGAAAAGTGTAAGTATCATTGAATGACTGCATGTGTAGCCATTTTGCATAATGTCTGATTACATCATCTTGCGTAAGACACTGAGTAGTGTCGGGAATTTCTACGCAACCCTCCCATGATGCTGGCATGATTTTTGTTCTTTGAAGTCTGTGTACTTGTTTTTTTACGTAACTGCAGAAGCTTCCAGCTAAGGCGATCAAACATTATGCGTCGACTAAAGTTACAATTACTACATGTACGGCTGACGTGTTGCATACTTGCAGTAATGGACTTATGTTACGTAGGACTTTTGGCCATGGGGATATCGATACGTAGTACTCGGGAACGCTGAAGAAGAATAAATGGAAGATACGTAGTACTATTGATAAAATCACGTGACTATCTACTAAAAGGACTATCGAGATACTCCCCCCCCCCTCCACCCTTCCCCCGCCCAATGAGGGAGCTCAGTATCAGGCCACGTTGTAAGACCTGTGCGGGCTGTTGAGTTAGTACCCTCACCGACGGGTCATAAATAGACGAGTGATGAAAGGACCCGTCGTCAACGCGAGCAAACGGTGAGCGAGCACAGAGGCATGGGATAATCAGTCTTTAATTGGTCATCTGTTGGCACGGGTAGTAGTAATAACACCGATGCACCAATCACATGCCTGTGGGTAGCAGTCATTACAGTCCCCTACCTACTGCCGCCGCGTTTTTCACCCTTTGCGTGTCGGTAGCGGTTTTAGTCGCGATGATTCCTTCAGGAATCATCGCGACTAAAACCGCTACCAACACACAAAGTGTTCACACTTGTGTATCATATTTTAGGAGTCACGAAAAGACTCCAATTTTAGTCAACCCAATGTGGATAGCGCGTATGGCGAGCTCAACGATAAATGGGAGCAACCCACTATTCTGTATTCGCCAAGGAGTGATGTGATAGACAGCGTCATCAACAGAGCTTTGTCGAAGATGAAGGAACTAGTTACGTTGCTGGAAGGTAAGTCTGTTTGCGTTTCACACACACACACACACACACACACACACACACACACACACACACACACACACACACACACACACACACACACACACACACACCCACACACACACACACACACACACACACACACACACATACACACACACACACACACACACACACACACACACACACGTACACGCATGCACACACATCGCACACACATTGTCTCTCTCTCTCTCTCTCTCTCTCTCTCTCTCTCTCTCTCTCTCTCTCTCACACACACACACACACACACACACACACACACCCACACACACACACACGCACACACAAAACAACAACAACTGCAACAACATAAACACTATGTAAACAATACAATATAACATACATTATGATCATATTTTTCTGTTAAACTATCCATTGCATGTCAAACAAAAAAAAATGATATAACAGGTTTTGTAAAAAATAAAATAAAAATGAGAAGAAACCGACGTTATTGTAGGAAGCTTTACTCTAAACAGACGTGTAATATTACAACACAGTGTGAATCGACAATGATAACTTCGCTTGGCGCCTAGACAGCATAAAAAGTGCCTAGATATAGAACTATCGTGGCCAACTCCAAAGTTATTAAACTTTGACCTATACGTAGACGGCACGTCTCCAATGAGTTAACCGTTCTAAACCCAAAAACCCTAGATGCCGCAAGGACATGGATTCAAAGTGTAGTCAGCAAGGGGCATAGCTCCGCATAAGCCCCCGCAACTGCGGAGCTCATGAGGATCTATACCTCATGCACTTATGTGGTGTTATATTTTCTCCGCCCTGAACAAGGTTTTCGCTGTCATGATGTTTTCGTGGGCAAGGCGATTTATCTTAACCATACTAACTGTGTCAATTTTCGTCACGAAGATTATGAAATCCTAGTTATCATGCCGTAAAATGTTGGTATGGACCATACTATCATTGGTTGAACGATGCATCATCATTATCATCATCATCATCATCATCATCATCATCATCATCATCATCATCATCATCATCATCATCATCATTATCATCATCATCATCATTACGTAATTACGTAATATGCTTGTAATGGTTGATCGGCGCCTAATGATCACCATGTCGTATTATATTAGTATGGTTGATCGCCATATCATTATCATCATTATTTTATCGTAAAATGTTAATGTGGCTGATTACCGTGCCCACAAAATATCGGATGATGTAGATGATGATGGATGTTTGCGTATTTAGTACAGGGGTTTCTATCTGAGACGGAGCTGATGGATTTTTACGCCAAGCAGTCCGTGCTGGCACCCAAAAAGTATCCAATGGCTGTAGTTTTTAACATCACTGGTAGTCCCAATACGTTGCCGTTCAAAATTGGTTACACTATCCGACCCAGCACCAAGGACAGGGATTGGTTTACTTCAGAGCATGTATCTCCAGAGTATCGAGGATTTCCAAATAAACGTCAAGGTAACGAATTTTAACTTATTCGAGACGTGCCGCTTGCGGATACGCGACTTATGCCGCGTATCCGGAGGCGGCACGTCTCGAATGAGTTAATGGCTCGCGTGCGAAAGCGAAAGTGTCTGTGTATTGGGCCAGTGCTCTTTTGTCCTTGTCTGTCCACCGTTCTTAATCAGCATACATACAATTTCCCCATGAGGGATGAATTTGTATTATATTATATTAACTGCAGCGAAAGTCGAATGATACCCATCACCAAGAGGCATAAATCCTCACGAGCCTCTGCAGTCGTCGGAGTTCTTGAGGATTGACGTCTCTTGTTAGCTCTAGCTTCTCTATGCCTATTTTTCCCCAGTTACAATTTTTGGCTCACGCGCGAAGCAAAATTGAGACTATGTTCTGGCCAGTAGTCGTCCGTCCGTCGTCTGTCCGCCGTCGTTCGTGGTAAACTTAAACTTCGGCATTTTCTCGGCGACTTCTTCTTCTTCTTTTCGAACGCCGTCACACTTGGAGTTTGGCTCTCAAAATGAAATCTGTGGTCTTCTGTAGCGCCTCCACAGGCCCGTACAGTTTCTCATGTAGGGTGGCGGGCTTCGGCCATATTTCCTCCCTCAGCAACTGGTGGTTCCCACAATCCTGGAGGATGTGCTCTGTGGTCTGCTCTGCTTCTCTACAAGGGCACAGGGGAGATGGCACGAGATGGAAGCGTCTGTGCTGTTGGAAATTGATTCGGTTGTGCCCGGTCCTCAGACGGAAGATGGTCACCTGCTCTTGTCTGGACAGCTGACTATTCGGAGACTATTCAGGCCACAATCTTCAAACTTGGCCCAAGGATATTTTGTAATAACTTCATTCTAAACACACCAATTTGAGTGACCTGTCTCAAAGGTCAAGGTCACAGGGGATCAGGAAATAGTGTTAAAATAGCTGTATAATAAACAAAATTTGTGTTTTCTCAAATACTATTTACTTCAAAGCCAAACTTGGTACAAAGATACCTGATGGTTTGACCTTTCTATGCATACGGATTTGGTTGACCCCTCGGAAAAGACAAGGGTCACAAGAGATCAGAAGCTATATTTTGACAAAAGACGTCTTTTTCTCAAATACTGTTTACAACTTCAAACCCAAGAGATACCTGGTGTTAAAACCTTCATATGCATACTATTTTGGGTGACCCCTCGGAAAGGACGAGGGTCACAACCGATCAGGAAACAGGTAACAAGTAGCCATTTTTTGACAACCTCCCCCCAACCCTCAACCCTCCTCCCCCCCCCCCCCCCCCCCTCAACAAAAAAAAAAATAAATAAAAATAAAATAAAAAAAAATAATAAACAATAAAAATATAAATAAAATAATAATAATAATAAAAACAAAAATAAATAAATAATAAATTAATTAATTAATTAATTTAATTAAATTAATAAATAATAATAAAAAATACTATTAATAATATTAATAATAATAATAATAATATAATAAATTTCTCAAATACTATTTACAGCTTTAATCCCAACCTTGTACACAGATACCTGATGGTAAGCCTTTGTATGCGTGCTAATAATAATATTTAGAAGACATCTCGGAAAGGTCAAGGGTCAGAAGAGATCAGCAAATGGTGTCTATTTTGCGGTAAAATTGTATTTTCTTCGGTAGTTTTGCAACAACGTTACAGCCAAATGTAGGAGAAAGCTTGCTGATGATAAAACCTTTCTATGCATACTAATTTGGTTCACTACTCATAAATGTCATGCCCCCACCCGGGTCTACCCTGGGGGACTTGGGTGGGGTTAGGTACTTTTTAGTTCCCAGGGTCACCCTGGTCAGCCCCACAGGGTGAGTTTTTTTCTCTCTCTATTCTGGGGCTCCCCACCCGGGTCTGCCCTGGGGGACTTGGGTGGGGTTAGGTATTTTTTAGTTCCCAGGGTCACCCTGGTCAGCCCCACAGGGTGGGTTTTTCTCTCTATTCTGGGGCATGTGTTTCTGTCTACCCTTTGTCCATTCACCTGTATTTGCCTTTTTAAAACTCTCCCTACTGTCTACCCCACCCGGGTCTGCCCTGGGGGACTTGGGTGGGGTTAGGTATTTTTTAGTTCCCAGGGTCACCCTGGTCAACCCCACAGGGTGGGTTTTCCTCTCCATTCTGGGGCATGTGTTTCTGTCTACCCTTTGTCCATTCACCTGTATTTGCCTTTTTAAAACTCTCCCTACTGTTTGCACTGCCTGTAGCTCTTGATATTGGATGTTTGTTGCTAAATGGTCTTAGCTTTATTTAGCCCCATGTGTTAGGTTTATTTAACGTATTTGACCGGCTGGTGACATACATTCAATGTTCTGTTTATTTTTTTTTCACAAGCAGTGCAGGCACGTCCTGAGAAAGCCTTGTTGCTGTCGGGACGTTAAGCAATGTACAATCAATCAATCAATCCCTACTGTCTGCACTGCCTGTAGCTCTTGATATTGGATGTGTGTTGCTAAATGGTCTTAGCTTTATTTAGGCCCCATGTGTTAGGTTTATTTAATGTATTTGACCGGCTGGCGACATACATTCAATGTTCTGTTTATTTTTTTCACAAGCAGTGCAGGCACGTCCTGAGAAAGCCTTGTTGCTGTCGGGACGTTAAGCAATGTACAATCAATCAATCAATCTATTCTGGGGCATGTGTTTCTGTCTACCCTTTGTCCATTCACCTGTATTTGCCTTTTTAAAACTCTCCCTACTGTCTGCACTGCCTGTAGCTCTTGATATTGGATGTGTGTTGCCAACTGGTTTTAGCTTTATTTAGGCCCCATGTTGTAGGTTTATTTAACGTAGTGGGCCGGCTGGCGACATACATTCAATATTCTATTTTTTTGTTTTTGTTTTTCACAAGCAGTGCAGGCACGTCCTGAGAAAGCCTTGTTGCTGTCGGGACGTTAAGCAATGTACAATCAATCAATCATAAATGTCATGGGTCATGAGAGGTTGACAAAAGTGACAAATGAGTTAAATTTTGAAAAAGAACACACAAAAAACATGGATTTCGTTAGTACGAAGGCCAACACTTTCATTATGTTAGAACATTTGCTTATTTTAGATAACTTTCGGAAAGATCAAGGTCACAAATGTTAAGTTAATTAAATGAAAAGAAAAGGGGAGACTGCCAGTGCTAATATTTTAGGAAGGTTACAAAGTAAAGTAGGTTATAGCACTGTCAGGGGAGAGAAATGTGCATGATCGACCAGTGATCATAGATCTACTGTGGCCAAAGCACACAAAAAAGAGATAGGAAAGAGAGGGGCGCTAAGAGAATGACTGAAAGCAATGCATATGGAAGCCCCCCCCCCCCCCCCCGAAGGGGGGCGTATCGCATATCCACTGTTCCAGCCACTCAGTGCATGGAAATTTAAATCTAGGTCCCCCAAGGGGGGTCCAGATATTTAGCCGGTGTGGACAGCTGTTTCGGTCTTGGCGACCTCTTCAGCACACCATCGGCAATACTGGAGGAGGCAGGAAATTCTGCCTACCTGTAATGCCAACCACATTATACTGTGGTGTCTGCAGGGGCATACATTCCATGCCACCACCTAGAGTTAAATTTCCATGCACCCTAAAAGAGAACATACCAAAAGGGGGGAAGGGGTTGCAGTCGATATTGTAGTAATAAATGTTAAGTTAATTATGTAGATCGGTCATGCAGGTGAGCCTTGAGGGCTTTGCCATTTTTGTTTTTACCATTGTTGGTCCCATTACACCTTGTTCTCTTCACGAGGATGTCGGTCAGTGTGGAATGGTTTCAAAAAGCGCCTTTCGTGGTCAATTGCAGCGAAGGGGTCAACTCATTCGAGACGTGCCGCCTCCGGAAACACGGCTTATGCCGCGTATCCGGAGGCGGCACCTCTCAACTTAGTTAACTCATTCTACCCCAGACACACCACAGCAAGATATTGATCGACCATGATAGTTCAAGGGTGATGCCAGAATAGCTTGGCGCCTATGGGCGCCAAGCTATTCTGGCATCACCCTTGAACTATCATGGTCGATCTGTGTCCTGCACTGCAATGCAGTCTTCAGAGGACAGCGGCAAAATTTGGGGATTTCGGTGTTGGGGTAGAATGAGTTAAGATATGGTGCTGAATGTATACCATGATAGAAACAGGTACCGTCTTGCCATAAAAATAAGCAGACCACACGTCGTTCGTTGCTGTTTGTTTGTTTGTTCGCTTGTTTGTTTGTTTGTTTGTTCTTCAGATTTTTTTCCTGAAAAGGATTTTTGTTTGTGCAGTGTTATTTAGAATCAGTTCTCCCAGTGATTGAACGAATTATTCCCTGGCTTGCGTCAACCGCAGGAACATTGCTTACTAGGAATATTCAGTAAGCACAAGGCCCTCGGTCTGACGTAGGTCCGAAGGCCGTTTGATGATTTGGGACGTTGTTTTGTGTTTACTTCAGATTACATCGTCTCGGGCTTTGGGTTCATGCAGTACAATCTGGACGTCGCTCTCATCTGCGAATGGAACAGCACGGCTTGTAAAGAAGTCGATAAGTTCCAGGTGTCGCTCATGATCGCCGATGCTATCCCCGCAAAACCTCAAATGATTAAAGAACTTGTGCAGTCAGTTATAGCGCTTCAGGACTTCACCCTTATGTGTCTTCTCCTGTACCAATGTGCGGAAATCATGCTGGAAAAGGAAAATCAGGTCAAGGTGAGGTCAAGGTGGGAATCCAGGGCAAGAAGATCCCTGTGAGGGCAGATAACCAACTTCTGCCCTAAGCACAAACAACACTTCATTATTCCGGTCGTTTCACATCAAACCTAAGTAATGAATGGCAACGGTGCCCGCACTGGTGCCCACACCGTCGTCATTTATTAGTGAAGTTTGGGTGGAAACAACGAACGAGAGAGAAAACACGGCGGATAACTAGCTTATGCCATAAGCACAGACAACACTCTAAGCATGTCCAAGAGGCATAGATCCTCATGATCCAGGGGCGGATCAGTTGCCTCGAGGGGGGGGGGGGTCCAACTTTTTCTTTGGTACCTTCAACCCGATATAAAAGGCCTCCCCGACGCTAGACCTTGCTTCCAGGGGCCGGAAAATCGAAAAGCTGGGGAGGGGGGGGGGGGGCGGGGTGTGTGTGTGAAGGAGACAGGGGGTGAAAGGATAGGGGAGGTTAAAGGCGGGGAGGGGTGAAAGGGGTTTCCAAACACCCCATAAAAGGGACCTTCTTATACTAGCATTTTAATGAATTTTGGGTCAAAGTGTGGGTGGTCCGGAACCATTCAAACAACCCCCCCCCCCACACACACACACACAGATCCAGCGCTGTGATCCCTACCAGCTAATGAGGATCTGTGCTTCTTGGAGGTATCTGGAGTGCTGTCTACGCTTAGGGCAAAAGCTGGTTATCTGTCGCTGTTGTTGGTTGTTTGGAATCGATGGTTGCAAACGAAACCTTACTATTAAACCTTTTGTTTTCGGCATCACCGCAACACAAGTTGTTCGGAAACCAGAAGTAGGCCAAAACAGCACAAATGCGAATACTTGTTTTTCAGATGTGGATGAATCGCAGATTTGGCCGGGCCTATATTCCACCGTTTTGGTCGAAACACGCGCAATAGACGATTTTCAGAAATCGGAAGTAGGTCAAAATTGCACGTGGTTCGACGAAAGCGCGCGGTGGATTAAAAGCACGGACAAACACGTGATATCTTTGTAAGTTTCTCGGGGCTTTCGCCGCGTATCCGTATACGGCACGTCTCCAATGAGTTAATCCTTCGTTTTCGTCGAACCACGTGCAATTTTGGCCTACTTCTGAGTTCCAGACATCTATTATTACCACATTCTCATTTCGTCTGTTCTTTCGGCTCAGGCTTAGGCCTGTGTCCGAATACGTGACTAAACCCGTCGGCTAAATCCCAGCCAGAAGTATTAGTGCTATGTCACACTAATCACCGTAACATAAGTTGTTCGGAGACCAGAAATATGTAAAAACTGCACGTTTTTAAACGAAGATGATGAATCAAAATCCCTGACCCCTCACCTTTGTCCGGGCCTCTAATCGACTGTTTTCGTCGAAACGCGCGCAGGTTTGACCTACTAGTTCTGATTCCCAAACTTCTGCATTCTTTTTTTTTTTTTTGTGCTGGTCTGCGATTTGAACATTATCGTTCTAGAGCCGTGATGTCCAAAGTCACTGACAGACGCACAGTTGGGGCCTATAGCACATTTCACACAACTGGCATACCTGAATATTCGTTAACTCATTCTACCCCAGACACACCACAGCAAGATAAGGATCGACCATGATAGTTCAAGGGTGATGCCAGAATAGCTTGGCGCCTATGGGCATCACCCTTGAACTATCATGGTCGATCTGTGTCCTGCACTGCAGTGCAGTCTTCATAGGACAAGGGCAAAATTTGGGGATTTCGGTGTTGGGGTAGAATGAGTTAAGTTTTCACACAAACGCACGGTAGGGGCCTATAGAACACTTAGCACAACTGGCTTACATGTATACTCGTACTGTTTTCACCAGTGAGGTTTGGTTTGCAACGAACAACTCCCAAGAAAGAACGTGACACCAGCATAACCCTTCGTGTGCCATAAACATAGAAAACACTCCAAATATCTCCAAGACACATAGATACTCATGAGCCCATGGGGACGCTTGGAGTGTTGTCTATGCTTATGACACACGCGGGTCATCCGCCGTGATTTCGCTGTCTCGTTGTTGGGAGTCATTCGTTCGAACCGAAACCTCACAAATCTAGAACCTATCTTTTTTTTTTAACTGTCGCTCCGGCCATCTCTGAAATTGCCGTCATGCTGGCAAAAGACCTTAACTCATTCTACCCCAACACCAAAATCCTTAAATTTTGTCGTTGTCCTATGCAGACTGCATTGCAGTGCAGGACACAGATCGACAGATCGACCATGATATTTCAAGGGTGATGCCAGAATAGCTTGGCGCCAAGCTATTCTGGCATCACCCTTGAACTATCATGGTCGATCCTTATCTTGCTGTGGTGTGTCTGGGGTAGAATGAGTTAAGCCCTGAACATTTTAACCCTTTCAGCCTAAATGTCCCATTTCTGGAATTTTGGAGGTGTTGCCTAACGACTATGTACCAGCCGCAGGAGATTGATTGACCATGATGATTCATGGGTAGTACCAGATTAGCTTGGCGCCTTCAGACGCCAAGCTAATCTGTCACTACCCTTGAATTACTATGGTGAATCAATCTCCTGCTGTACGGACTTGGGGGCTAAATGGGTTAACTTTGCTTATTTGTTTGTTTGTTGTTTTGTTATTATTTTTCTTACGCCGCTCGCCTTGTCAACCCTTGTACTCATCCATCCTGCCAACTTTTCTAACCAGACTATCTGCTATATTATGTCAGTGTGATCCCACCTACTATTGTGTTGAGTGCGTCCTCCAGATGATCCCACCCACTATTGTGTTCAGTGTGCCCAACAGATGACACCCCACATAATATTGTGTTCAGTGTGTCATCCAGATGATCCATCCTACTATTGTGTTCAGTGTGTCCTTCAGATGATCCCACCTTCTACTGTGTTCAGTGTGTTCTCCAGATCATCCCACCTACTATTGTGTTCAGCGAGTCCTCCAGATCATCCCACCTACTATTGTGTTCAGTGTGTCCTCCAGATGATCCCACCTGATATTGTGTTCAGTGTGTCCTCCAGATGATCCCACCTACTGTGTTCAGTGTGTCCTCCAGATGATCCCAACTACTATTGTGTTCAGGAGGTACTCCATATGATCCCACCTACGGTGTTCAGTGCGTCCTCCAGATGATCACACATACTATTCTGTTGAGTGCGTCCTCTAGAAGATCACACCTACTAGTGTGTTCAGTGTGTCCTCCAGATGATCCCACCTTCTACTGTGTTCAGTGTGTCTTTCAGATGATCCCACCTACTATTGTGTTTTGTGTGTCCTCCAGTTTATCCCACCTTCTACTGTGCATTCTCCGGATGATACCACCTACTATCGTGTTCATTCAGTGTGTCCTCCAGATGACCTCACCTACTATTGTGTTCAGTGTGTCTTGCAGATGACCCCACCAACTAGTATGTTGAGTGTGTCCTTCAGATGATCTCACCTACTATTGTGTTCAGTGTGTCATCCAGATGATCCCACCTACTATTGTGTTGAGTTCGCTCTCAAGATGATCCCACCTACTATTGTGTTGAGTGTGTCCTCCGGGTGCTCCCACCAACTAGTATGTTCAATGTGTCCTCCAGATGATCCCACCTACGACTGTGTTCAGTGTGTCCTCCAGATGATTCCACCTACTGCAAACACCCGCGGTGTGGGCGAGTAGGGAACACCCCAAGTGTTATGTTATGAAAACAACGTAGTCTTACTTGTCATCGCCGTTGTCCTTGTTCCTGTCAGGAAACGTTAATTCGTTGTGTGTCCCTAGCGGTGTTAGCAGCGATGATCTCTGTAGGAGTCACCGCTACCGACACATGAAGGGTTAACAGTGGCAACGACAATGAAAGTTAACGTCAATTTCAGGTGCTGCTGAAAGTGATGGGGGTTAGCGATGCGGCAAACACAGCGTCCAGGGTATTGCTCATGACCATAGACTTTTCCGTCTTCTACATCCCTATGCCCACTATATTGCTTACCCAAGCCTTGGACAACACTGACCCAGCGCTGCTAATAACATTGTACTTTCTCTATACCGTCAGTTTGGCGGCCATTATGCAGTTTGTCTGCGCCTGTGTTAAAAAACGTAAATATACTTGCAAGGTAAGGTAATTATCTACGTCTTAAGCTCTAACGACGTACAGTTGCACTGAACTTGCTTTCCACGGTCTTCGGGGTAGTGTTGATCCAACAAGAAACGCCTAGCAGAGTAAAACAATGTCCAAAACGGTATTTCCTCATAAACACGATGAAATCCCACTAGGAATCCAAAACGAACATGAACATAACAAGAATAACTCTTTCCGAAAAATATGTCACTCGTTCAACTGTTTAGTTGTTTGGTGTGGCGGTTGTTTCAGAACGTATGACACAATCGCCAAACACATAAAAATAATTAACAGTTGAACTAGTGACATGTAATTTTCGGAATTAATAAATTCTGTTACGTTCATGTTAGTTTTAGATTCCTCAGTGGGATTTCATCGTGTGTTTGAGGAAATACAGTTTTAGGCATCGTTTTTCGCTGTACCGTATTAAAAAAAAAAAAATACGATAGACTTTGAAATGGGGTTGGGTCGGAGCACATTCCGGAGCATGCACATGACGGTTTGGGCGTGCGGCGCAGAAACTTTGGCAAAGAAGTAACAAGATAAAAATGACGTCATGTTTAGCTACGCAAACCTTGCTAGAGAACGTCTTTTTTGGCGCCAAACGCCGCACGTGTGTGTGTGTGTGTGTGTGTGTGTGTGTGTGTGTGTGTGTGTGTGTGTGTGTGTGTGTGTGTGTGTGTGTGTGTGTGTGTGTATGTGTGTGCGTGTGTTTTTTTTTTTTCAGTGTACGCGTGTGTGCATGCGTGCGTGCGTGCGTGCGTGCGTAACATCGACTAAAGTCCACGTCCGATGATGGGCAAGCTTGAATTTTTTTTTAATTATCTCGAGCCTTTTTATTTTTCGATTTTTTTTTTATGAAGACGCTCATTGGCGAGAAAATGGCCTTTTCACCAAAAGACAATTGATCCAATCTGGTGTCCGTATTTCTTTTTATTTTTACTAGATATTTCGCATACAGCTAAATAAAACAGAGATATTGAATATATATATATATATATATATATATATATATATATATATATATATATATATATATATATATATATATATATATATATATATATATATATACATATATATATATATATATATATGAAGAGAAGTACCCAACGGAGAAAGAAACACGCTTAGAAAAAACGGTACAACACAATTTATATGAATATATATATTATATATTTATATATATATATTTGTTTGTGTGTGTGTGTGTGTGTGTGTGTGTGTGTGTGTGTGTGTGTGTGTGTGTGTGTGTGTGTGTGTGTGTGTGTGTGTGTGTGTGTGTGTGTTTTCCTCCCTGCGTCACACGACCAGTCTGTTTAACGCAAACCGTACCATGTGACCGTGATACAAAAAAACTTGTAATGGCGGACTTCTTGTAGCCCTTTTTGTGACGCATCTTGGATGCGAATTTTGTTCTATAAAAGATCACCAAAACGTTCTAAAGTAAAAAGTTGCATAGTGTTGTTCGAAGCAACAAGTACACTCAGTACTGGAGACGGCAACGTTATAAAATGTATATGTATGTTCCTTTGACGTCAGTCATATCTGGCGTGATCCAGGTCGGAAGGTGTATTCTTGATTTCTTTTACGAAAACAGTTGAGACATTAAAACAAATACGTTATTGATAGCAGGGGCTTGCTGCACGGACCCGTGTAGGCCTTCGGGAGGTCAAAGGAACCATTGTACCCCTCAGACCTCCCTCATGCCTACAAGGGTTCGTATAGTAAACCCCTGCGACCAATAACTTATAATATATACCCATTCCATAAAGCTTATCCTCCTTTGATACATATATTGATATTTTGTATAACAAGCAAATTAATATTCATCAACTTGCTTGATAATTATACTTGCCTTCCCAAAATCTCTTGCGCGCCAAGAAGACTCGATCTTGATGGCACTTGCATTTTCAAAACGGAAACGTGAAATATGCTCATTCGCTTTCCCTAGGTAACATTTTCAGCGAGTCAGTTCCATGCAGACGTAGCAGGAAAAAGAACGTGTGTTCCCTGGTGATGTACATTTTTGGGGTAGATTGAATTAATTTTCACAGCCTCTCAAGGTAACAACCATAGATAAATTGGGTATCATTGGAAAGAGCATTAAAAGTACTTTTCAAAACTGCGCGTGTTTGTGCATGTTACGATTGTGGTTGTGTTGTCCTGTGAGAGCATGCATGTGTTAATCGTAGGAAACGATCCGATATTTATTCGAGCTATTATGGTTGTGATTCATGTGCCTTTTTAAGTAATATTTCTTTCGGTCGCGCAGAGCGGAATTCACTTCGTCATGATACGTTAAATTTAGTCCAGAATGTTCTAGAAAGGTCGCGCTGTCTAGTAACATCGTATGTGTGACGCCGGCGAGTTCATAACAGTTTGCTACATTTTGTTTTTCTGTGCGCGTGAATTGAGCAGCCTTTCTTTTGTTTCATGAAGGATCGTGGTCGTTCTCGAAGTTTCCGACTAGTTTATGAATCGTCTGCCATACTTTTGTGAGATGTCATTTTACAAAGGATTTGGAGCTGAAGTGAGCAGCCAAATTTTCGTAGCCTATTATAATTTTCCTACAAAGATTAGTGTAATGAGTTTCGGTTGCGTGTTTCGTTCTGATTGGTTACGTTGTATAATTTTCGTAGATAATTATGGAAATTGGTGGTATAAATAAAGAGGGCGCTAGGAAAGCACGTTCGTACATTGTCTTGCTTTGTCAGTTGTAGAGACATGCAGTTTATTGTAGGTACGTGGCCCGTATAGGGTGTACATTGTGAGAGACGCTGTTTGAGAAAGTTTGTGTCGCAGTGTGGACATTGCAGAAGAGACTTTGTATCAGTATTTGTGCATTTGGAATTGCATTGTTCTGGAGATCGCATCGCTGAATTAAAATATTGTTGGAACTGTTACTCCAGTATTGTCTACATCCTAAAGCCACGTGTGACGGATTGCAGCTGAATGAGGTTTAGTTAAAAGAACCTTACGTGTGTTGATGATGATGATGATGATATTGGAAAGGGACAGGGACTTCCAGCTCTCGCTGATTTCGTCCGGGGGGGGGGGGGCAGGGGGGGGGGCCAGGGGGGGGGGGAGGAGATTGTCTCGCTGACTGTCTGCCGCTCCGTTGCGCCGTGGCTGATGTTGTCGCCGGGGCCGGGTGGTTGGTGGTGTAGGAGGCGGGTGGTAGGCCGGGGGACCGTTGCCTAGCGCCAGACTGGTGGGTGGTAGAAGGCCAGCCACTCTAAGAGATCTTGCAGGAGTGGTGGCGGTGGTGGTGGTGTCGGCCGGGGGAACCGTGGCCAGTCGTGGTATGGTCTGGGGAGGTTGGGTGGCTGTCGTGGCGGCCAGTTGATCCTGGGCCGAGGAGTTGGACGCTGGAATGGCCGGGATGGGTGGCGGTGTTGTGGTGGCAGTCGCATGTGTGGTGGCGGCGTGGCGAGCAGTGGTGGGCGTTGGTGTCGGTGGCGTTTGGGCGGTCGATGGCGTCTTCTTTGTTGTCGCGGGCCGGTAGCTGGACGGTTGCCCGTCTGTGGTGGTGGTTGTTGTTGGGGGGGGTGGGGGGGGGGGTCTGTACCCGCGTCCTGGAGGGTCTTCTCCGGTGCTGGTGGGACCTCTGTCTCCGTGTCCTTGGTGTCTGGTGGCGTGGTGCCGGTTGATTTTTCGGCAGTCAGTGGGGAGTCGGTGGTAATTTGACTCCCCGTCTCTGTGGTTGGGGCTGTGGCCTGGCTGGCCGTGTCCTTTGACGTGGGGGGTTCAAGGTCCTTGATGGCACCCGAGTGCACCAGCCACCGGGCAGCGACTAGTGATCGGTGGTATGGGCTGCCATCAATCGCCGTGATGACCGGGACGGCGTCTTGGAAAAGGAGCACCAGCTCCCCGGTCTATCTCCCTGAGCCGAGTCGCCCCCTCCTCCAACGATGCCGGCCGCTCCCGAGTTAGTTGTTCGGGAATGACGACCGGCGGTGGGGAGCATGGGGAATCGGCCCACGACGACAGCTCCGACGAGGGCTCCTCCTCTTCCTGTAGTGGTGGTGGTGGTGGGTATTCGAAGAGGGGTGGGACCGCGTAGTGTTTGTCCCATTGTTGGTCTTCTTCTCGTGGTGTTGGAGCCCGGGGGGCGGGCGAGTTTTGATATTTTAAGCACAGTTCCAAAATGCCCGGTGGTGGGTTGAACATGCGGAACATCTCTTGCATGTCCGGGTCGAGCTGTGAGATGCTCGCTTGTGGTGGGGGCGAAGGCCCCTCCGTCGTTTCCAGTGGCCGTATCGGAGGGGAGAGAGGGGGCTTGTAGCTCCTCGTCTCCCTCCTGGCCGGTGGTGGTGGTCTTGGTGCTTGGGGGAGGGTGGCGGTAAATTCCTCCGCCTGCTGCTTATTGGTCTTGCGCCGATGTTTTCGCCCTTTGTCCATCCTTGTGGCGTGTAGACTTGTAGGCTGGCTGACTGGCTGGCTCGCTTGCTTGGTCGCTGTGTGTGGAGAGAGCGGAAAAACCGACCTCTCTCCTCGGCTGCTGAGCTGTGAATGATGAGCTGCGGGGTCCCTTACGTGTGTGCGTCTGGTGTGGTTTTTATACTACGACTACAACTCCACCACGTAACAGTTCATCGGTTTAGTGGGAAGGCGAACCAATATGATTTTTATGCAACAGAACAAACAGGGCGGGGCAAAAAAATTAGAAACGTGGTTTTGGTAGCAACAGTGTAAGCATATGCAACGAAAAACCCAGATTTACTCACCAACATGGCAGAAAAATGTATTCCACAAGCAAAGAAATCACACAAGAGAACCGTCTCTTTTGTAATCACAATATTACGAGCTAAAATTCACTGTTAAAACCGCGCTCATTAAGATCGAATAAGCTCATTGACGGAAACGATTCACAGCACGTTTTCGGATAGTTTGGCCTTGTTCTGACACCATCCGACAAGGGCAATCACTTCCATATAACTTAGAAATGGTTAGTGAAACATATTATAGTAGATGCTTCCCTTAGACCGATAGCTGTGCGTCATGAGCATTTTTTTACAAACAGAACGCTAAAATACTAGTGACTCGTCTATCGACGGCAACGAGCACAACGCTATAAGGTAAGTGTTTCGATGGCTAAGAGTTTGTTTGGGCTAGCACTAAACCGGGAGCGATATGTAGGGAAAGAGTAGAATAAGTTCTTTATGTGTAGCAGTAATAAAATACTACTTTGTGTGTATGAACACTCAAAATTTATATCCTATACACACACACACACATGAACGGAGAAAAGACGCCATGAAACGTGTTAGTCACTGAACCGACAAATGAAATTGACGAGATGTCAGCCGGCGATATTGACAACCAGAGAAAAGAATTAAATAAACAAACCTGCTGGCATTTTCTGCAATAATGCGTTATCTAGTTGCAAACAGAATTTAAGCCATATTTTGACAAAAGATGATTTTGTTTTCTCAAATACTATTCACAACTTAAAACCCACATTTGGTACATAGATACCTGATGGTAAGATCTATCTATGCATACTAATTTGGATGACACCTTGGAAAGGTGAAGGGTCAGAAGAGGCTGGCAAAAGTGTATAAAATGCTGATTTCTTTTTTTTCAGAAAATTGTAGGTATTCCGAAATGTTTGCCATTTTTCCCACCAAATTTGGTATAAAGATAGCTGATGATAAGACCTTCCTATGCATATCAATTCAGTCGACTCATCACAAAGGTCAAGGGTCACGGAGGGTTGACAGATGTGTGAAAAATGCTTACATTTTCAGAAAACATGGATTTTGCTGCTGCAGAAGCCAGCCCTTGTCACAAAGGTCACACATAATCAAGGGTAGTGCCAGATTATCTTGGAGCCGTCATTATGTAAATCGGTCATACACGTGAACATAAATGGCTTTGCCTTTCTTGTTTTATATTTAACGTGACATGAGTTTCGCTTTTGCCTCAAGACTTGCGAAAATGGTGACAAAATTAACATTTCACTGTACAATTTAAGTCTTGCTATAATTGTGTGAAATCAGGTTGACTTTACATAGCTACATGCTTTACTAAGTACACCTGCATGCTCTTCTGAAAGCGCGTCGATGTGAGTGTATGCGTGTGCGTGTGCGTGCATGCGCGCGCTCCAAACATCCACAAGAGATATAGATGTTCATCCGGACACATGAGGATGAATGCCTCTTGGAGATGCACGCATATTTGTGAGAGAGAGCGAGCGAGCGTGAGAGAGAGAGAGAGAGAGAGAGAGAGAGAGAGAGAGAGAGAGAGAGAGAGAGAGAGAGAGAGAGAGAGAGAGAGAGAGAGAGAGAGAAATGAAATGAAATGAAATGAAATGAAATGAAACTTTATTTTCCAAGGATAAAAGAATAGGTGCGCAGACCTGTTTTCATTCTTGTCCTTGCTACACACTACAAAACAAAATAACGTACACACACACACACGCGCGCCGGTGTGCAATTGCCGCGTGCACAGGCTTGTGCCAGATTAGCTTGTAGCCTACAGGCGCCAAGCCAAGCCTGCACAACCCTCCACACACACACACACACACACACACACACACACACACACACACTGACACACACATACACACACATCAGTATATCATGTACACATACATTCTTTCGCTTAAAACTATACTACAGCAAATATAAAAAGTTTAAAGGATTTTGTACATAAAACCGCTATTGTTCTCATCATAAAAACCAACACGGCGGCTCACTCCAACAAACATAAACAGGCATACACACACACACACACACACACACACACACACACACACACACACACACACACACACACACACACACACACGCACACACACACTCGCACACACACACACACACACACACACACGCGCGCGCGCGCGTGCGCAAGCACGTAGGGATGCGCGCGTGCACACACATACACTTGCACACACTGACACAGATAAACACACACATGCGATAGCGGCCTCCCCGCGCCACTAAACCGCGCACAGCTAGATGCTAGTCTGCCATGGAATTAGACTAGACTTGTATAGCGATCCCGCAACCACCGCGCGCGCGGGTCGACGCGAAGAAACCACAGCACTGCCACGCCTCGCGAGCGCCCAATGCTGTGTCTATCGACGGCATCCCGTCTGGCCAGCCGAGTCCATGGGGTCATGGATATTACATAATGCGGCTTGCTGGAATGCCAGCGGTATATTACATGCGTTCATAAATTTTTAATGTTAGAAGAGAATGCAGAATATCCGGGAAATGCCGCATAAGGCATGGAGTGCTACATGTAAAAATAAAAATAAAAATACAAAATAAAAGAAAAATTAAGTTTTGTCTAGATGTTTGAGCAGCTTGGTCTTGTAAGTTTTAAGCGATGGCGCGGCTCTAACATCCGCAGGAATGGAGTTCCATAACTTTGCACCAGAATAGGACAACGACGACCTATAAATGTCTAGTCGAGGCATCGGTACAACAAGATTGTTCTCTGGTGTTCGACTGGACCTCGTATGAGCAAAGTGGAACAAACTATTGAGATAGGCTGGTGTTTCTGAGAGGGTGATTTTGCGCATGAGCACCAACTTATTATACTTAAACTGTTTTTCAAGTGGCAAAATGTCTAACAGCTTGAACTTATTGTCAGTATTAATGACTTCTGAGGGTCTGTCAACAATAAGTTTAATGGCTCTTCTGTGGAGCGAGTTCAGACTTTTTAAATTAGCATCGCTACTACCGTCCCAAATAGATGAGGCATAATCCAAATGTGACTGAATATGGGCATAGTAGAAGAGTTTCCTTGTTGGCTCATCAGCAAAATGTCTCAATTTCGACAGGAGGAATACATTTTTAGATACTATTTTACACAGTTTAGTAATGTGGCCTTGCCAGCACAACTTGTCGTCTAAGTTGATTCCAAGCACGCGCTGTTCTCTGACTTGCTCCACAGGCTGGCCATTAAGTGTTAGTTGAAGGGGAGGGGGGTTCAACTGATGCTTTTGCCGTGTGGTAATCAGCATGCATTTGGTTTTAGTGGGATTAGGTATCATGGCGTTATTTCTGCACCATTCAGATACCTCATTTAAACTGTCTTGGAGAATCTTCACCATACATGTTACGTCTGATGACGAAACGTCCAGTGTTCCATCGTCTGCAAAAAGACTGAAAGTTACACTGGAGTCAGATATATGTAATGGAAGGTCGTTTATGAAGACAGAGAACAATAATGGACCAAGAATCGATCCCTGTGGTACTCCGTGCTCTATCACCCCTTCAGGTGAGTTTTTACCATTCACGTAGACATACTGCGTACGCCCATGCAGATATGACGTAAGGAAGGCAAGTGTGTCTGCGCTTAGTTGATAGACATTAAGTTTTTGAACTAAAGTTTCATGATTGACGAGGTCAAATGCTTTTGAAAGGTCCAAAAATACTGCTCCAGTCATTTGACTGCTATTTACGGCAGTAAGCCATCTGTCAACAAGGTGTACCAATGCTGTGTGACAGGAGTGTTTCCGCCGAAAGCCAGATTGTAATGGATGTATGAGTTTGTGTTTTTCTAGAAAATGTTGTAAGTGTGTGTGAATGTGTCTTTCTATCGGTTTCGACAGTGTTGACAGTAGCGAAATGGGCCTGAACTTGTTAGGGTCGGCAAGGTCTTTCGTTTTAGGTAGTGGGATCACTTTGGCTGTTTTTAGAGAAGATGGAAATATCCCCTGCTTTATGCAAAGGTTGTATATATATGTCAAGGTATCTAAAATATACGGTAGGGCCATTTTCAGAACTGAGCTACTAATACCATCATGGCCAGACGTACGTTTGTTCTTTAAGTACGAGATGGATTTTCCCACGTCGTATATCGTTAACAGCGGAATGCTGAATGACGTGTCAGGGTCCAGCCGTTCTGCACAAAACGTCTTTAGCTTTTCGGACACAGCTGAAGACTGACCAGAATATGTATTTTTTAGCAACGTACTGGCAGCCGAGAGGAAATGCTGATTCAAGATATCAGCTGATAACTGTGTACATTGTGCGGTATTTTTGGACCTCGTAAAAGCATTGATCGCTCGCCACACAGATACGACATCTTTCTTTCCGTTCATAAGACGGTGAAAAAGTGACCTTTGAGCTTTCCTCACTAAATGTTTAACATGGTTTCTTTGCCTTCGATAAGCAATAAAATCCTTCTTTCTTTTATAGTCATCTCGGAGCTGCATGGCATCCTTGATTTCCTTACTTAACCAGGCGGGAAGCTGGGGGTTCTTCACCCGTTTCTCTCTGAATGGAGCGTGTTTATCGAGAACACCAAGGAACAATCCGTACCACTCAGACAAAGCATCGTTGGGGTCATTATGGTAGTACACTGTATCAAAGTGTGTGCTACTTAAATCACAAAGAAATGTTTCCTTGTTGAAGTGTTTAAGTGATCTGTATCTAATAGTCGTGTGCTGATGTTTTCGGAATGAATTATCCGCTTTTAATGCCAAACAACAGCACACCGGGTAGTGATCGCTAATCCCTACCTGAAGCACGTCTACTGCCATCACCCTTGATTGAGTAGTTGTATATATGTGGTCTATAAGGGTGGAGGAAGTTGGACTAACACGAGTTGCTGTTTTAACTAGCTGCTTTAAACCAAACATAGACATGGTGCACTCCCAAGCAGGGTTATTCGAAAACATGTTAATATTGAAATCGCCTAGGATCAAAATTTCAGAGCTGGACTGTCTGACCTTATCCATCATGGCGATAAAGTCGTCGAACCATTGAAATGTTGATGCTGGGTTCCTGTAAATGTACCCGACCAGCACGGGGCTGGATTTGTTTGCCCTTAACTCAACCCAAATGCATTCTACGGTTTTTGACTCCAGGTCCCCACGCCTGCGAGTAATACCGCTAATTGAATTATGAATGTATACTGCAATACCCGTATGTCCCGGGTATTCAGCATCGCGGCGCAGTACAGTGAAGTCCTGGATAGAAACGGCCTCATCGCTGATGTTACGATTGAGACGCGATTCCGTTACACCAAACAAGTGAAATGGATTGGATTGACTCAAGAGCACACACAGATCGGGAACTTTGTTAGTTAAATGATAAACATTTAAATGGCCAATATGTAACTGGCGATCATACACCATGATTGCTAATGTATGTCAATACCAAAGAGTACAAATAAAAAAGCTTATAAATGATACAAAGGCAAATAAGAGCTGAAATAATAAAACAAAGCAAAAGAATATCAGTCCGCTCTAACACACAGAATGTGGGAGGCAAGTGAAAAAAAAAAAAAAAAAAGAGTTTCTTCTACGCATTCACTGATATAGACCACACTACCGGTCACTAACGGTCACTAACAGGGACTAATCCCTTTAGCAAACTTCAACAGTCAAAGCTAAACGACCCCGCTGCGCGATAGGGGAAATAAAGTCAGCGCTGCGAAAGGACACAGATATTATGGTCGTAGTGTGAATATACGTAGAGCACTAGTAGAGAAAGTGTCACGGTGCACAAGTACTAGTGCTATAAGCGTCACAAATCGCACAGAGTGAGAAGATCGGTATTCACGAATACTGTCGGCAGAAGTCAAAAGGATGACAATGTTAATATTGGACCACGTGCAGTGGTTGAAGTTAAAAACAAATGAATACGTCTCTGCGCAAACACAATAATTATGAGCAATGAGACGCAAGAAAATCAATTCGATATTGTTCAGTGTTAGCCTGGAAAGTAAAGCACAAAGTTATGTAAGGAAGAGTAACTGAATGTTCTGGAAATGAGTCTAATACACACGCACGGGGTGGCTGTACTGTGCCCACGGTTCCTGCTGTGCGTATGGCGTGTATGTGAGCGGGGGGACGCTGAAAGGATACGTTGGCTGCGTCATGCTGAAGTGTCCCCATGGTCCGGCCTCGCGATACTGTGGAAATGCGGCACTGTATGGTGGTAGTGGCGGTTGCTGCCACATAGGATACTGGCCCGGCATTTGTTGCTGATAGCTACATTGACTCTCTGCTGTACCACCAAATCTGGATTCGCTGTACTGTGATTCCAGACTTGGTGCTACAGCAGAGGACACTGACAGTCCACCTTGACTCTCCGGTGCAGCACCGAAGCTGGATGCACCACAGAGCGATTCCAGGTTGGGTGCTGCAGCGGACACTGACTGTCTGCCGGCTGCGACATTAGCGTAAGTGTTGGTGGTGCCAGCGTGTCCTTCACGTCGCTGACGGCGGTGACGGTCACCACCTGCAGGCTGGTTGTTGGGAGTGGTGACGTCAGTAGCTGGCCCTCCTCTCTTTATGTTGAGGGCCAGACTGATGGTGCCCTGGCGACTAGGATGGATGGGGTCACCGCGCCTGTAGAATTTTCTACGCGGCAACCCATCAACAGCAGTAAAGACCTGAGTGTTGTCTATCAGTGTGACACCCAGCTTTCTGCACACATGGAACAGGTTACTGTTGGAGGCGGTGATGGCCCTATACAGCTGGTGTCTACTGTCGGTCGGCAGGATGGAGGATGCCTGCAGACGAGCGCCGGGAAATACCCGCCTGCATTCCCGGACGAGCTGTTCCCACACAGCGCTGGTCACTTCCTTCTGTTTGCAATCGTTGATCCCCACGTGGAAGGTCACCAGTGCCACCGCTGTGTGGGACGCGTGTTGTCGCTGGAGCCAGTTCAACAGGTGGACAGTCCGCAGGCCAGAGACAGATAATACGTCTACTTTTTCTATAGGGTAGGTGGGCATCTTCTCTGCCTTGATGTTGCGAACAACAGAGTCTCCAATGACCAGCGTGGTGGTGTCACTCTGCACTGAATGTCGCAGTATTTGCTCATCTGGAGACATTTTGTTATTACGCTGCTGCTGGCTGCTGGCGTGGTCATACCCGTTGTTGACCTCAGGCAGGCCGCCGGTAATCCGTACTGGTATGAGTCGCTCTGGGCTCTTCTCGGCTGCACTCACAGCCTGTACCGTGGCCAGTTCTTGCAGAACGGGTGGAGGGGAGGGGTGACAGGGAGCAGCGATTGCGCTGCCCGTTACCTGGCGCGGAGACGCACAGATATCAACATTGGCAGACAGGTCAGTTTGAGTGTTACCACTCATGGCAACGTCTGAGTTGTTGGACACAGTGGCTGATTTCTTTTTCAACTGTTTTTGAATTTCCCTCAGGCGCTGCTTGTGGCTCTGTTTGGCGGAGGATAGCTGGTTGACAGTGCCGTCTGTGGCGTGTTGAGCTGTCTCCACACCAGTTATCCTGTCGTCCAGGCCGGACAACACTTCGCCCACACTTTTCTCCGTAACCTGTAGATCTCTGGCTCTCTTGACCGCCTCGTCACGGAGCTGACTCTCGAGCTGATCAATCCTGGCTAGGGCTGCTGAAAGTCCTTTGAACAGTGTACTGACGTCAGCGCGAAGGTCCGTGATGAGGTTACAAGCACTTTTGAGTTGTGCTCGCAGAGTATCAGGGTCAGTGGTGTCCTCGTGAGGACAGGTAGTCCCGAGGGCCGTGGTGGGTGCGGCCTCTGTATTACGTAATCCCAGTCCCGGAGACGCGGGACTGGCGTTCGTGTTTGGTCGGGTTGGGGGAAGGGGCGTGGCAGTGGACATTACACCATCAACTGTTGCCGCAACAAGTGAAAAAGCAGTGCGGGCGTTCTGAAGTGGCTGGCCAGTAGATGTGATGATGGGATTAGTCGGGGATGAGTGGTCGGATAGAAGGGGCGTCGGTTGATAATCCCCCGGAGACGCGGGACTGGCGTTCGTGTTTGGTCGGGTTGGGGGAAGGGGCGTGGCAGTGGACATTACACCATCAACTGTTGCCGCAACAAGTGAAAAATCAGTGCGGGCGTTCTGAAGTGGCTGGCCAGTAGATGTGGTGATGGGATTAGTCGGGGATGAGTGGTCGGATAGAAGGGGCGTCGGTTGATAATCCCCTGTGATTGACGACTCTGCCGGCTGCACAAGAAGAGAGACTTCTTTGTTGTCCGAGGGAGTGGAGAGGGTAGGCGTGATGGGGGTGTCTGCTAGGGAGACAGCCAACAGCAGGCCCCGTGAGGAGTTGGAAGGGGTGGCGGGTGAGGTGACGATACTTTCTGTAACGTCAGGGTCAGATGCAAGATGGTTGCTGGTGACGGGGACATTGTCTGTAGGGTCCGCTGTACCGGCCAGGAGCTGTTGTACATAATCACAAAGGGCCCGGTACTCCGATCTCACCCACAGACCCTTTCTCTTCCCCTGAATCATGCAGGTGCCACCGGTTGTCCGCCTCTTTCTAAAGTACACGGTGATGACGATAAGTTTGTTCTCGTCTGTGTGTACCGGCCCTTCATATA